>WAAB01003342.1:0-39851 GCA_013389865.1 Piaya cayana | reverse complement strand
GGAAGCGCGCCAGGCGCCGCTCCACGGCCGCCGCCATTGCCGCCCCGCGCCTGCGCAGCCGCCGCGCCCGGGGGCGGTGTCGGGGGGCGGTGTCGGAGCGCTCCGGGCGGGCGGAGCCGCCGAACCGAGGAGGTTCCATGAATTCGGGGGAAGGCTTTGGCCCCGTCGCTGGGAGTCTTTCACGTTCTGGCTTTGCTGCTCCCTGTTGGGAGTGGAGCCCGCGGCAGGTCCACGTGCTGCCGTGTTCAGTGTCTTCATCAGTGACCTGGATGAAGGCATTAAGGGAACCCTTGGAAAGGTTGGGGCTGACACTAAGCTGGGTGGAAGTGTGGATCTGCTGGAGGGTAGGGATCTAAACAGGCTGGACCACTGGGCAGAGTCCAATGGCATGAGGTTTAACAAGGCCAAATGCCGGGTCCTGCACTTGGGGCACAACAACCCTATGCAGAGCTACAGACTGGGAGAAGCCTGGCTGGAAAGCTGCCTGGAGGAGAAGGACCTGGGGGTGTTGGTTGACAACTGACTGAACACGAGCCAGTAGTGTGCCCAGGTGGCCAAGAAGGCCAGTGGCATCTTGGCTTGTATCAGAAATGGTGTGACCAGCAGTTCCAGGAAGGTTATTCTCCCTCTGTACTTGGCACTGGTGAGACCGCTTCTCAAATCCTGTGTTCAGTTCTGGGCCCCTCACCATAAGAAGGATGTTGAGGCTCTGGAGCGAGTCCAGAGAAGAGCAACAAAGCTGGGGAAGGGGCTGGAGAACAGGTCTTATGAGGAGCGACTGAGAGGGCTGGGGTTGTTTAGCCTGGAGAAGAGGAGGCTGAGGGGAGACCTTATTGCTCTCTACAGCTTCCTGAAGGTGGGGTAAAAGACTCATGATCCTGTGGGTCTTTTCCAACCTGATGATTCTATGATTCTCTCCAGAGAAAATCTTCCCTAGAGGCTGAGAAGCATGGCCTTCTTATAGAATTGTGTAATCATAGAATGGTTCCTGTTGGAAGGGAGCTTGACGTTCTCATCTGCTTCCAACCCCCTTGCTGTGGGCAGGGACATCTTCCTCTAGATGCGGTTGTTCAGCCTCATCCAGGCTGACCTTGAACACTTCCAGGGATGGGGCAGCCAGGACTTCTTTCAGCAACCCATGCTAGTGCTTTACCACCCTCAGTATACAGGATTTTTTCCTAATATGTAATCTAAACCTGCCCTCTTTCAGCTTAAAAGCATTACCCAGACATCTGCTCTGTTTTGTCTTGCTTTTTTTCATATTTCATATTAAGGCCCTGTTGAGGGGTCTAGGCAAATTAGAGAGCTGGGCAACTGCCAACTATATGAAATTTAACAAGGGCAAGTACCAGATTTTGCACCTGGGATTCGGCAACTCTGGATCTACGTAGAGGATGGGGACCAAAAGGCTGGAAAGCAGCCCTGCAGAAAGGGTTGTGGTTGATGGCGAGTGGCAGTGTGCCCTCGCAGCCCAGGGGGCCAACTGTCTCCTGGGGTGCATCAGGCACAGCGTTCCTGGCCAGTCAAGGGAGGCAATTGTCCTGCCTTACTCCTCACTGTTGTAGCCCCACCTTGAGTACCGTGTGCAGTTTTGGGTGCCACAGTATAAAAAGGATGTAAAGCTATTGGAGAGTGTCCAGAGAAGGGCTACAAAGTTGGTGAAGGTTTTAGACAGGAAATTGTATGAGGAGTGGCTAAAGTCACTTGGTACTTTCACCCTGAGGAAGAGGAGACTGAGAGAAGACTTCATTGTTGTCTACAGCTTCTTCACAAGGGAAGGAGGAGGAGCAAGTCCTGATGTCTTTTCTCTGGTGACCAATGATAGGACCAGAGGGAATGGCAGGAAGATATGCCATCAGAGGTTTAGGTTGGGCATTAGGAATAGGTTTTTCACCCAGAGGGCATTAGAGCACTGGAACAGGCCCCCGGGGAAGTAGTCATGGCACCAAGCCTGACAATATTCAAGAAGCATTTAAACAATGCCCTCAGACACATGTTTTGAATGCTGGGGTTGTCCTATACAGGAACGGGAGTTGGACTGGCCTTGCTGGCCTGGCTCACCACAGATGGCCACTGTGCTTGGTGGGGTGAAAGAATCTGGTGCTTTCCCTGTGTGTGACTCCAACACAGCCCCCCTTGTTTTCACTAGCATCCCTCAACATGGATATCTCCTCAATCCAGGCTGGTCTGTTCCACCCTTTCTCTAAACAAAAATTAAAATTGCGAAAACCAGATCTGTCACATTATCTTTCAGCTATCATTACAGCTGAGAAATAGGAATTTATTTACAGGAGCCGGCTCTTTGCCTCAGGATTAAACTATTTATCACTCTCCAGCAGTAATAGTTAGCAATGAGACATCGTTTCATCCTGCAGTGCTGTTTCCAGTTACTTATAGCTTTCTCAGAAGTGACCTTTAGGGCTGAATATCTCATGCATGTGTCAGCTCAGAAGTGAATATGAGAAGTCTAATAAAAATCAATTTGGGTGTTCTTAAGTTATCTTAATGTGGAAAAAATTGTGGTTTTTTCCAGCTAAATAATTTTTCAAATGCCTATTTCATGCTTGGTTACAAAATAACTTTCTTTTAACCTTCCGACTTTGCAAGAAGTGCCACAATGAATGACATTTTTCTTTTAATTTGTGGAAATTTGATTTTGAAAGAACAATCCAAAGTGTTTTAAGATAGCCTGGAAAGGACATTATTTTATTTTGATTTTTTTCCCTTTCCTCTTGCACTACTGTTCATGAAAACAGCTCCTCCGAGAAGTGCTAATTCCATGCTATACTCTGTATGCATCTTTAGTTAAACTAATGGTTATACCTGAGCTTAATATGACCTTTGCAAGATGTACCCAGTGATTCACATGCTATCAGATTTTATTAAAAATATACTGATTTTAGTATGTGTTTAGTGTTGTGCATCCAAGGGGCTATTTTGTGGCTATGTTGGACTACCTACACTGCCATGTGCTGTCAGGAAACACATAAAAGTATGCCATAAATCATGCCTTTGAAGCCTAAGCACACTACAGTAACCTCATCTGTCAATGAGTTTTACACCACAGTCAAATGTCTAAACAAATTGTACCCGTAAAGTCTGAAATTACATCAATGTACCTGTTTTTGAACAAATAGCTTAATTGCATAGATACTTAGTTTTGCTTGTTTGACAAACCATCTGGACAGTGTGTTCCGTACTCCAATGCTTACAAAGGTCCTGGACAGTTCACCAAACCCAGTCTTGGTTGGGAGGTTGGGGGGACAGGGGAGGCATAGGGAGGTTGAAGAACACTTCTCTAAGACTCCTTAGCTACTTGATGTCTATCTCACTATGTATGAGGGAAAAAGAAAAGAAAGGTCTTTTTGTAGGTGTGAGACTGAGAGCCAAGTCTTTCTCCTCTTTGCCACAGCTAAGTAAATGATTACTTAAAAGTGTTGGGTGCTGTTGAGAGATCTCTAATGCTTCATTCCTCATAACTAAAATTGTGGAACTCTTGGTCAACTTTAAGAAGTAGCATTAGGAGCACTTTAAAAGCTTATGATATTTTTAACTTGGTTTCATGTTAAGTTGTGATTGCTACATCTGTAATGCAAAGAAGCCTACATGCATATTTCTGTCTACCAAGAAGAAAATCTGTTGTTCTTGATATATTTCCACTTCAACTATTTTGAAATGTTTTCCTTTATCCTACCTATCATCTTTTGGTTATACTTTGATATTTATGTTAAAGAAGAATCTTTGTGTTCTACTCTCAGCCAGTTTTCACCAGCTTAAGGGACATCTCTTTCAGTACTTGAGAGCTTCCAAGCCATTACAAACCCTGGCTGTGACACTCCATCAGCAAGAGAACTGAAGGAGATGACGCGACTGCTGAAAGAATTGATAGAAAAGAAAATTGTCAAAGCCATTTCCAAAGTGCAGTCGATTCTTTATTTTTGGGAGGTGACTGCAGAGTTTTTCTTAATTAATTTTCAAGTATCTCTGCACTTCCATGCTCTTTAAGGAGGAGAACTGAAAACTAATTTGGGGAATTATTTTTATGTGACAGAAGGGATTAGAACTATTTATGTCAAAATACCAATCCAAATGAGTTAAGCTGACTGTTGATAACAACCTTGAGATCCTGTGGCACCCTTTGCATTTATGACCTCAGTGGCCCATCACCAGCACGTCTTGGCATCAACAACTTCTTTATTCAATAGTACAGGCTGAGGGCCTTGCTCAATGGTTTGAAGTGTGGTTGCTTACTTCATTCAGCTGCAGGTAGTTGTTCAGGCATGCCAGCTTTTTCAGATACATCAACAGTAATCAAGTCACATTAATTCTCTTGATGGATAAATCTAATTCATTGACAGGAGCTTTCTCCTTCATGAGGTAAGCATATACACACACTGACTTGTTAAGTGCCATAAATGCAGACAGACGGGCAAACCATTATTAATGTAACAACCTAGCTTAATTAGTTCAGTGGAGCTGAGGGAGCATTAGCTTTAGTTGTTGAGGTCTTGGAGAACATGTATAAAATAGATTGAAGTGCACAGATTCATACTTGTCTAATTCCATACAGAGCTTTCTGCATATCCATTTACTAATCAGTTCTAAACTGCAGAGAACTGCTTCCTTTGTAGAAAACCATCACTGATTTTCCTTCCTAAAACAGCAGCATCATGGTACTTTGCCTTTAAACATAAAGTAATTTTTTGTGTCTTTATTGAACTCATTGAGGTTCTGAATTGCAAATTTTCACATCTTCATGGTTTCAAAAATGTGTGCATTTCTGTTTTCGTCAGTGCATTCTAAATGTTATCACTTATGATACTGCTTTATATGCTGAAATGTTCTATATTTAAACACATTAAAAGATGAGCAAAACAGAGTTATTGATGTTTATATAACAACTCTGTGAAACATTCCTTATCATTTCATGGGAAACTTCCTTACTAGTACAATGTCAACTGTTTAGTGAAATCATTTTAACAGAAATGGGAGATAAGCTATTTTATTACATTTAGAAGATGAGCATTCTAGCTGGGAATGTTTTGCCATATTCATAACTTTGATCTGATTCAAAAGTCAAAGTTCTGAAAACTGTTTTAAAACTTGAAAAGATAAAAATACTGCCATTTGATTTTTATTGTATACATAGAGTAGGAAAAAATGCAGCTGCCACCTGAAGGTCAATATAACTTAAGTGAAAGGAAGCCCAACTTGTCTCTCACGTCTGTCAATATTGTTATGTTGGGTTTAATGAGCCTCTTCTTCTCAACCCTTTTTTAAAAAAAACCCCAAAAACAAAAAACAAACCAACATGTTGCAAATCAACTGGTCAAGCACTTTTTTGAAGTTGGAAATTCATCAGGCTCTTTGGACTGGGAGTGAATATTTTTTTCATCTTGCATTTCTGTAGCACTTAACCACAACAGTCCGCAATTACATGCTGTAACAGCATTTCCCTCATGTTACAGACAGGGAAAATGAACCAATTCTAGATCTGACTTCTGATTACATACCTATTTCCTTCAAATTCATTGGTGTTTAAAATACAGAAAGGAGGAATCTGTTACGTCCTTACCACATGCGCACATAGTCTTCAGAAACCTTATGAAAAGTACGCCATAATGTTCCTGTTGACTGCCAGTTTTATACAGCCACTTCCACAAATATGCGAAGGGCAGCAGAGCACTAAGAGATTTAATTTTTAGAGGAAAAGAATCCCCAGAAAGTCTTTGCAACAAAATTTTCTCATGCCTTCACATCTATGTCCTATATGATAGGGCAAATCATCACTCAAAAGCACTGAGCTGCCATTACACTTAGCAATGTGCATTCCAGCTGGTTGGAGCTTCAGGTTCTTGCTGATAAAAATAATTTGCCTAGAAACAATCCAAATCTGGGGGAAACTGCAGCTGCACCCCTGAAATTGCTGTAACAGGTGTTGGGGGTTAGTGAGATTTCATAACACACACAAATTATTCAGCAGAACATGAGATGAAGGAGAGAGATATCACAGCAGTCCTATTCTTCCTTTGCTCTACATGAAAGAAATGAACTTACCTCAAGTACAATAGCTGTGTATTGTATATACTCCACATAATGTTTGCAGAAGTCCAAGCTATTACTTCTGAAGAAAAACCTGTCATATTATATGGAAATGCTCTCAGTTTACTCTTTTGGCCAATTTCTTGTCATCTTCATCTCTTAGTCCCAACACCTGTGCTGGAATTTGGCATATTTGTGATGATTGCCATCAGAAGTGAAACTGCTCAGTCAGATCACAGCTAACAGATGACAAAAGGTTAGGGGTAAGGCTTTCTGTAGTCTTTACGAATACAGAAATAAACTAGCCAGTCCACCAAGAGAATTTTAGCCTTTGAACATGCTGTAGGAAGAAGCTTTTACAAAATTCTATTTAAACACCTGATTTACTAGCTACTTCTTTCCAAACTTTGCTACACAGGAGTCCAACTAACTGGTTGTCATTGCAACAGAAGCTTTGGTCTCTAAGCTGTTTTGGGATTCAGAGGTGAATCCAGAGCTGTCAGATATCTCAGCCATGTACCAGAGCAACATACCACCCCTGGCAATGAGTAGTTTGAGAATACCAAGTTGTTTTTATAGAATGTAGGACATGAGGATACTCTGCTTAATTAAGATGACAGCACTTCTGTAGACACACAGGAGCACCCAAGAAAGCTTTCCGGGCAAGGCCTGGATAATCACCAGGGCGAAGATTTTCTACATGGCTGTATTGGATTTCAGCCATGTGATCTCCATTCTGTCCAAATCCCTCACCCATGTTTAAGTGGCAGCTTCCACTCTATTAATCTAGCATTTCATAATTCATTTTGGATTGAGTCAGAGTCCAGAGTGCAACTGATTTTTATGTAAGGGTCTAACTGAAGTTTCAGCCCCACTCTAGGTAATTACATGCTACTTTGGATCTTACCCCCAAATGTTGATGTTTAATTCATTAAGAAAATACCAACAAATTTATCTGTAAGATTGTAAAGAAAATGCAGGAACCCAAATGGATACAACCAGAGTAAAAGGTGCGGTAGTGGTACAGAAACCTGAGTTCCTTACTTTGTAGGTTAAATTTAATAGGGCATAATTCACAGACAGAGTAGTTGTTTTAATAAATGGAATAAAAGTCTGGAAGTAAAGCCTGTTAGGCAAGTGAGGCAAAGCTGAGTGAGGCAAAATACAAAAAGAGAAGAAGGACCTAATAAAGTCTTATTTCCACAAAATATTCATGGAAAGATAGCCTTTGTTAACTGCTGAAAGCTACTAAAAGGCAATTTTGCCTATTGAAACAGATTACTAACTCTTTGAATTAAACACATTGCCAACCCTGACTTGCACAAAAATATTAAGAAGTCCAATATGTAATGCAGAAGCCCACTTCTGGCATCCTCAAAAATTGAAAATATCAGTCTTCCACCAGTTAATGCTTTCTCTTGAAGTTATTTCCATGTCACGGGGCTGACTGTGAGCCTAGGAAAAAAACAGTTCTTTGCAGAACCATAGCAAGCACCACACCAAGCAGTGACTCAGCAGCAGTCTCCTCTGGTGGTACCAGATGAATACACAGGCAGTTGAGAAGAGCAAGGGAATTAATGTGAGAACAGCAGAGGAGAGGATGGAGACACTCCAGGAGGTTTGAGGGACAAGGAGACACTAAGACAGACCCTCAGCTTTCTTGAACTGATAAGACCCTGTGTTCTGAAATCCTGATCTCACTAAAGTCAGCAGGAATCTTGCCAGGCATACAGTGGCATTGGGATTACATCTCCTGATGGACTGACCAGAGCTTATACCTTTTTATCTGCTTGATTAGATTTACGGGCCTCACACGAAGTTTCTTCACGTTATTTCCCTTAAAAACAAACCAACGCAACAAAAGCTTTTTTTTTTTTTAACTATGACAAATCCATACTGTAAGTATTCCACACAAATCTTGTATTTTATGAATACAGGTGTTTAAGATAAATTACATGAAAAGGATAATCAAGACTTAAATAAGGCTAGCTTCTTACATATCACATTGTAAACTCAACCTAAAACAGTGCTGAGTCTCTAAATTTAGGACAAATGAAGTTCATAACTGGTTCTGGCTGGTTCTAGTTTAGTAAGAGAATGTCTTCCTGCCTGTGATGTGTGTAGAGACCATAGGCTGTTTTTTTGGCGTTATTGGACTGATGCTGAAGGACACTCAGTACAGCAAGTTCACCATGTATCCTCACACCTGCACTGTCTCTCCAGTCAAACTCAACACTAGGATAAGTACTTCACTTGACTGGGTCCTCATAGGCCACACTTTGAGCAGTCATGCTTCAAAAGGAAATGGGGAAAACCCAAATCCAAGGAATCATGCTTCATATAGACTGGTTGAGATTTCAGATGGCAGGAAAAAAATGACTGTTTCTAGGTCATTGGTTTATCTCAGAGGGAAGCAAAGGATAAAATATGGTCTTTTGCTGTTTCTTCTAAAGGATGACTACGTGGCTTTCATAGGCAGGACATTGTGAACATTTGGCAATATTATCCTATAATTTCTGTTTGGGCAGTTCTGTAAGCACAATAATCTGTAGCAGATAATGTATGGATTCATGAGGAAGAAATAATAGCAGATGAAAAGCTCATTTATGTTTCCACAGAAAAGAGAAAGAGACAACAGCAAAAATATCTACAATTTTGTTTTGTAAAATCAAAGTGCTTCTTGCAGACCCTTCACATTTAGAAATTGAGTTTTGGTCTTAAATAAATGCCAATGTATATTTTCTACCTTCATCCATGATCTGTATCTCCCTTCTGGGTAACTTCCACTAAATTTTAGAATTTGATTTTTTTCCAAGATTCTTGAGAGTAACAACACCAGGGTAAGAGAGCCATGAATTCTGTCAGAACGCCATGAACCAAAGGAGAAATGATAGCACCCTCTACTGTCATTTTAGATGATTACCTTAAAGATTTCCGTATTAATCTGAGTAGTTATCTTGCCTGGGAAAAACAAAAAGGCACCAGAATATTTGATTCATAATGTTTAGTTCAATTAGAAATATTGTGACTGCCTTCTGATTTATTTCTCTTTTATTGTTTTGTAAATGACTGTAATATTCCACAATTCAGATCAGTTTCTCTTGGGATCAAAACAGAACTGAAAATTTAAATCTATGCCATCTGCTTATGTGAGATAAGATTCACTTTCAAAATATACCTTCTTCAATAAGCATGGCTTTTGTTACATGAGCACTGAATTTCAACATATATCTTCTAAACCCCGCTCTCTGACTGATAAGCCCAAAAGCTAGACAGCTTTAATTTTCACTTCTGTAATTCACACAGTGAACATTGAAAAGCTGCACAGTATGAGCTGAGGTTGCATGTCCCTTCTCCCTGCTGCAGAGGCAGCCAATTCTGAGGCCCACAGGGCTTTAATTCCAGGATTAGGGACTATAGTACAAGTTATGTTACATTAGAAGATGACTGCCTTCTGATTTATTTCGTTTCCTTTCTGTGATGGACATACTGTTGTGGTAAATAAGTTACAAAATAAAAGTAAAATCACACCTACAAAGACTCTTCTATCATGTATTTAGGGAGGTGGACTCCTTTGCTGTAGGAGTCTAATGAATCTCTAATAAATCTCAGGTTGTTTTTAATTCACTCACATGCATGAACAGCGTGAAATCTATTTGAGCTGTATAATCATGAGATATACAAAAGCATCTGTGTCTGTAGACTGTGACATACTGAAAAGGGAGCTCTGGACCAATAAAAAAAATATATCCTTTTCTTTAAATACTTTATGTGGTGTATTGAGCCAAAAATGGATCAAGTCTTCCTGTATATGTAATGTCTATTTCATTAAATGGATTTCAGAGTTCAATTTCAGGTTTTCCAACTATTGCTTTTTCTTTCAAGAGGAAGTTTGGTATTCTGTCTTCTTCTTTTTTCGTTCAGTGTCAACTACTTAAATTGAAGTGCTGAGAAAGAATCTCCTGTATTCATTAAAAGAAGCTGTTTTGCTGTTAATGGTTTTAAAAAATAGAGTATCAGTACGTACTTACATTTTTAAACAAAAGTGATGTTAAGGAGAAAAGTACGAAGTAAATATTAATGATATATATGAAATAATAGGAAAAAACCCCTATTAATTATCCCAGCATTGCTTTTACTGCCTGTCATTGCCCAGTATTGTTAGCATGCAGCAAACCAACAAAACCAATAGGCAATCAATAGGCAACAGGGAAGAACCAATTAGATTCTCAGTCAGCATCAGCTGGTACATAAAAATCGCTAGTGCTGCATGCATTAGCAAGTATAATATCTGGCCCAGTATTCCTCATGGAAGGTAAAGGCGTAATGCCAAGACCGATATAGTTGATTCAATGCAGTGGCTATGTTTATTTCTGAAAAAAATTCTATCAGATTGAACAAAATGACAGCTGCTTTATGGCATTTACTATGCATCATTACCTGCAGGTTATGCAGCCAAAAGAACTTGCATCATATCTCCAGGCCTATCACAATTTGAGTCTCTCTTTAGTTGCCATCTTACTACCTCGGCCTCACATCACAAGTGAGTTGATGCCCTCTCCTGGGTTTGTGTTTTCACGTTATCTAATCTTGACCGATTGCAGAAAAATTAAATCCAAATTTGATGGTCACAGCCTCTGTTCTCCCATCCCCTCTTCAACACTGGGCAGGGCCATAAGTCTTCCAAGACCATGTCCACCTAACAACGCTTAAGTTCTTCAATGTAACTGTTTCTGTTAATGTTTTATTGCACTTACAGTTTTGGTATATACATCCAGTCTAAGACAAAAATATTCTTTCCATTTGATAGGTGGTAATGTCTTTAGGCGAGGGCTACCTTTCACAGCATATGCATCAAAGTTTTTGACTTGACATACACTTCTGTGGGTTTCAAATGCATTGCTGTGGTGTCCTGCTGTTGCTGACTGACATCTCCTGCAGCGTGGCAGTCATATCATGGTGCAGGACATTCAGCAAAGGTTCATCTGATCTCTCAATGAAAATGAGGACAGGGTCAGAAGACACTTGTGGTCTTTCCTTCAGCGTAAACAGTGTTGGGGACCTTCTAGGATCTCAGGCAGTTTTACAGCATACATCACCCCAGCGCAGGCAAGCACGAGCAATCACCAGGTAACTGAGAACACAAAAGGAAGGAGCTGTGGTATCATGGTAGGCAGACCTCAGATGAGAGCATAGCACGCTTCTGCCTTGTCTTGCCTGCACTGCATCATGGACCAGTACAATCATAGAATCACTAGATTGGAAAGGACCCACTGGATCGTCGAGTCCAACCATTCCTATCAAACATTAAACCATGCCCCTCAGTGCCTCGTCCACCTGTGCCTTAAACATCTCCAGGGAAGTAACAGGAGCAGGACCAGGACCTGGGAACAGCAAGACAGGGCAGATAACTGCACACAATTCTTCATGTTCTCCCCCGGTTACTGATACCCACCTCGCTAAGAGACTGTTTTGTCACACATGATGATGTCCACTAGGTGGCAGCAAAGAGGCGTTATTGAGAGAGGAAGGGATTGTCTGTGTTTTTACCACCGGGGTGAATTCACTCACCTCCACGAGCGCACCCGACTGCCTGCAGGGCAGGCCTGGAGCCAAGCTGCTCGTAGTGGTGGGTGTCTATGGGGAAACTCTAAGGAACTTCAGTTGTATAGATCCTAAAGTAGGAACTTGCTAAAGGGGAAATGCTTCTCAAACTTCACAAAGATGTGAGGAAGGCAACTTGCAGCAAATACTTTGCTTTTTCAGAACTACAAAGTGGGGACAAGGAAATGCTAGAAGGCTTTCTCACTGAAGCATCCCCAAAAGCTGCAGAGCAATGCTCTGGTGTCATGTTCCTCCAGTATTACTGACCCATGCACAAGTTGTCAGATGTGTGGAGATTTCCATATTCAGCTCATTTCTTCAGAATATGCCATATCTTGTAAGGCCATCTATAGGCAAAGTGCTAAAGGGCTAAGAAGGGAGTGAGGTAAGGGCAGTTCATGTATTCTGCTGGCATTTTTAGTTCATTTTAAAAGACCTACAATTAATAAATTAACTGAACTGTCTGTTGGGATGCAAAAGCTTAAAGACACAAGCATTGATTTCCTCCTGCTCTGATCTGTAACGCCACTAGCACTAGAGCTTGATAAAAAAATATGGAACTTCTGATCTCATAGAAGTTTTCTGTACAGGAAAGAACTTGGTATTTTTTAAATGGAAGATGAGATTAGTTTTGGTGAAAAGACAGCAAAAGAATTGCCTCAAAATAATTAGCGCATTTACACGTTAAAATAAAATAAATAAATAAACCCAACTAAGTAGGATCTCTCATTCAAATCCCAGACCCTTGCTTGATTTAGGGCTAGCGTTTCATTTTGACGGACAGCCTTACTAGAAAGTGTGTCCTCTACATTAGTGCTATTGAGTCACCTCATAGGACACAATGAGGCAGTCTGTCTCTACCCAGCCTCTGCTTATTTATAGGTCTTTCTCAGCATGTTAATATGAATTACCACACTACAGGAAACATCATCTGCTGAACACATTCTTGTAATATCTTTGGATTACAAAAAATGGGTCTTTCAACTGGAAAATTGCTCCAGGAACTCCTGACCATCTCTGTTCAATGGTGCAGGAAGGCCATGATTTCAGAGTGAAAAAAGCAAAGCTCAGCAAACTGCCTGACCTACTCTTGTGCATATACAACATCTCAGTTACTGCTGAAGCCTAGTAAAAATGGGGGCAGAACAACTGTGCGATCATTTGGTACCAACTAAGTAGCACTGGGAAGGATGCGATTTTTCTTCTCCAGCTCCTCAGTGTTCAGGTTGCAGGAACTCAGCCTTCTTGAGAGAAATCCTCTCCAGACTGCAGTTTAGTTGAGTTCTTATTATTCTACAAAAGAAAAGAAGAGCAAGGAAAAAACAAACAGAACAAAACTAGTAACTGTTTATTAATAAAATGAATAGTTTCAAGAGCAAAACTTCAGAAAATGCCCTAGGTCAAATGGGATCAACTATATTAAATTCTCATTTCTGCATTCCTGCAGGTTTGATTTGCAAGCAAGGTAATCAATAATCCACATTTGTGGATTATCTTAGCAATGTCCTGGAGGTAATATTTTCACAGGGATAAACTGTCCAGCAGTTTCTTCAGTATATTAATCACAAGCAAGCCTTTCTTGAATGTCAGGACATCCTGTACTTCTGCTATTTACATTTTTATTTTTATTTTTTTAAGGCAATACTAAAAACATAACAAAAACAATCCCTGGTTTATTTGGCCATTACTTAACTTCATATCCTTTTCACAAGACAAATTTGCCTTGGAACCAATTCCTGTCGCACCTCCATTTCCTCATGTAAATTGTTATTTGTCACAGTTCCTGCATTTAAGTTATAACCCCCACTTGCTCCATTTTTAGATTGTGTCATGAAAAGAATGCTTTAAATCAAGGTGAATATGTTTCTGCTACTATGGTGGACTTCACAAAGGCTTTTCCTGATGTCAGCTCATCTCTAGCGTCTTGACAAATACCATTGCATTGAGGATGAAAGTTTTCCCACTAACAGGATATGTAGCCTTTCACCTCTAAGATGCTGCTTTGAATCCTGCCCTTCTTAGTTGCCAAACAAGTGTCAAAGAGCAGCAATTTAGAGCTGAAGGATCTTGATGCAGTCTCCAAGGAAAAGATATTCACAAAGGGTAGATATATCTTTCTTTTGAGACTGGCCTTGCTAACTAAAGAGTTAATAATCAGAAACTAAAGTTAGACTAGCTCAGTTATGAAATAAAGTGAACACTTTTGTTAAGTCACACAGTGAAGTAGCTTACAGATTTAGTAGACTTCAGATTTGGTCAGGGAGGGGGTATCCAGTGACCATTAACTGCATGGGTCATGCTAATGGAAGCTTTGATAGTCTTGCTTAATCTCCTGGCAGCAAGAATGAGCTAGTGACTACAGCATCCCTATCTCACTTAATTATTTGCTTCTCTGCTAATGCCTAACAGTGCTTTCTCCAAATGAGGGCTGGCATACATGCAGAAGAAAAGTTGCCCTTTTTGCACGCCAGAACTATACGTATCCCTTGGTTAAACAGAGTATTCTATTATCTTGTTCTTCATGGATGACAGTCCAGGAGCAGCAGCAGTAATAAAGTCTTGCCCTATGCAATTTCATTAACCTTGTTCAATTTGTGACGATGAGCTCTGCAACCTCAGGTATCACCTTATTTTCTCCTATCAGATGCACGAGTTAGTCATGCACAGATTTTATTTATAAATATAATACAACCTTGTTTATCTGAGCCCCAGACCTTTTGGGTAAGCACAGAGGCTATTGATGCTGGAGATGCTGGGTCTGAGTGAAAAATACATTTTCTGAGCATGCCGTGATGTCTGAGGAAGAATAAGCAAACATCCTAAACAATGGAAAGGAAAACAAGCTGAAGGAAGACTTAAAGTTAAATCCGAAGGCTTTGCGCAGGCATACACACACACACACAGAGAAGATAAAACCAAACCCCATTCATGGCATATATGGAGTCAGGGAAAACAGCACTGCTTCTTGGATATCACCCATACTGTGCTGTGACAATACAAATACTGGAGTTGGCTCTTGCCAGTCCTCCTGTCACTGCTTGCCATCTCTACTCTTTTTCAGGGACTAAAGGATGATGCCAGCTGCCCTGGGTCTGCTCGGCTAAACCATTATAGTTGGGACAGTGGGCAGACTTGGTTTTCAGGAGTTTTCCATTCTTTTGCTCTACAAGAAAAAGTGGATTTGGTTCTAGCAAGTTTTTCCCTTTTCTTCCTGGTGAAAGCTGAGGTAAAGAAACTGCTCTGTTTCCCAGCACTGTCTAGCGCTTCCATAAACAACTTCCCCTTGGCTTAAGCAGTCTCTCACTGACCTTTTTTTTCCTGATATGATTACAAAAGTTCTCCTTTGTCACCACAGCCTTCAACTCTGCTTTTTTTTTTGTCTCATCTTTTGTTACCTTCCTGACTTTTCTGGTTTTGTTGACCTTCTATAATTTTCCTATTTCTTTGGCTTTCCAGTGTTGTATTAATCCTGATTATTTATATTTTTTATTATGTCTTTATCTATTCCACATCCCCCTGCTGAGGTAACTGGCTTTTTTTTTTTTTCTCATTAAGTGCTTCTAACTTGGTAATAAATACCATGAAGTCCCCATTAGTTACTTAATTTCCCCACTCCAAACCTATGCTGTTCTTTGCTGTGCTTAGTGAAGGCTATAGCCCTTCCTCAAAAGGTCAATGGAAGTCATGTTTGTGAATATCAGAACTGTATTTGGCAACAAAAGCTTATGTTTTTCTAGATTGTATTTTACTTTGCAGAAAAGTAAAAATAGAAAAAAAAAGTTGTGCAGTTTTTTCCCAGTCCACATTTCTTACTCGAGCAGAAAAGCTTATTACCTTTGAGATATGTGCCTTCACTTTTATCTGCTATCCCGAAAGCTGCAGATAGGTATTCTTCAGGGAAGAACACATGAAGGACAGTGGGTGTTTTCCTGGGACTCTCAAGCCCTGAATTCAAGCACTCACCTACCTACAAACCTAAGCCTGGTTGCTTTTCAAATATTTGAAATGTAAATGGAACAATATATTTTTGGGTAGATGCCTGTGAATAAATTCTCTGTAATTTTGCCATATAACAGAGCTGGATCAAGAGCTTCAGTCACTTGTTCTGGATTCTAGCAACAGCTTACTGTGGACCACTGGAAGCATAAAAGATCACTAACACAAAGATCTTGAATTGGAAGGTTCTATAAAAAGACAACAGAAGATTAATTAATGCCGTATAATCCTATGTGATACTGGGTTTAATGCAGGGAATGGATTTAGTACAAAAGGCTGAATGTCCTCAATAGACAAGAGACCACTCATTGAAGAGGGGTAAATAAGTGTTGAAATTCATCTGCAGGTGAAATTGTTTGATTTTCCATATTTTTTATTTACCACTGCATTGGCTAGAGAAATTCTCCATTCTAAGCAACAAAACATCCACAGTTTTGCTCTTTCCTCTAAAGCAAACAAACAAAAAAGTGCATGTCATGCCTGAATTGTTTAGAATGTTAAATTCTATGTCATAGATACAAGCAAAATATCACCTGCCATTTTTTCAGTCCTTGATGCCATTTTATCTAACAGAGCACCAGCTAGGGTAAGTAATCAAGGCCAAGATGATACACGAACCTTAACAGTTCATTAGAAGATGTTGTAGCATAAGCAACAAGATGGACCTCAGGCTGCTGTATTAGTTGAGTCCCATCAGAGTTTCTTACTCCATACCTGGTAATCACATACCACCTGAAGACAAACGCTGTGCTTTTCAGGAAGTGTTTATACTTTCTGGGGTGTACATATACACTGACATTTCTTCCTATTCAATTTTTAGTAAATGTTCCTAACAAATCACCGCACTGAAGAGTACAGATTCTTGGGTTCTTCAATTCACTGTGCCTGTTTCTACTTGTAACTTGCATGTTGTATTTTAAAAGAATTATCATCTATTAATAGATTTTACAAGGCCATGATGATACTCTCATGTTGCCTGATAGCAAATTAGTAGAGAATGTTTGCAATTATTGCATTTCATATGGTGTTTAGTGATTTCTGTAGAATTCATTTTACAGACACACTAAAACACATTAATATTTTGTCAATAAAAAACTTATAATCCTAAAGTAGAAACATAATGTATTTTGGTGTAGTGTTGCACCTGCAGCAATGGCAAACAATGTGGGAATGCAGAGAAACTGAAATAAAGTTGTTTATTATCTCCCGTATCTACAGTCTATATTTAGAAACAAGAAATCATGATTGAGGCCATTGTTGTAACTCTGAACTGTGCTCTGCACGTTTGAACATGTGTTCAAAGCTCAAGTTTACCTAAAAGAAGCAGTCAGGCCAAGATCAAACATTCCCCTTGCAGGGAATGGGAAGCACAAGGAATTTTGGAGTCCGAAAGTTTGAATTTCTGCTGTGTTGCCTGGTGTGACACCCATACAGTTTGAGAGCAGGAGAGAAGGCAAGGTGGCTACTCTGATCTGGAGCAAGTGGAAGGGGTAGAGAGTAAAGGCAAGGAAGCGGTCTGGGTGTTTCTTGTTTGTGAGTCTTGCTTTGAGGTGTCCAAGTGAGAAAGGTGGTTGAGTAGGGACAAGAATTGATCATTGGTAATGACAGTCCTTCCTGAGCTAGAGGTCCCTGCAACTTTGAGCATGCTCCTAGCCTATCTTGCCTCTGACTCACATCCCAAGTCCCTCTTCTGACCCAGATGTCTAATTCTTTACCTCCCTGCATTGCAGTGACATACTAGGACTTCAAATGACCTAACTACATTCACTCTACAGCTCTTTCCTTTGTCCTTATCATGCTCTTTCTTTTCAGCTTTCCTCCAATCCCAAATCCTCTCTCACTGCTCCCTCCTGTTTTCGAACACTCCCCACTTTGCCTTTTCTCAAATGTCACATATGTTAACTACAGTCTCTCCTTCAAGAACATGTACTCATTAAACACTCTCCTATTTAAAATCCTTAGCCCTGATCCTGCAACCCACCCTGGAGCCTCCTACCACTCTCTTCTTACTCCTCCCTTCAACCCTAATCCTCTATCCTGCTACCAAAATCTCTTCCAGCTTACCCCTACCCCAAATACATACTACCGCTTATCTGCAACTCCATCCTTACCTAAGTCCCTGCCTCAGATCATCAAACCCACTGTAGCGTTTTAGTTCTTCCTGCTCAGTTTTTATAATATGCCCATCTGCCACACTTTTCCCCTGTAACCGGGTGGCCAGCTAAAGCCTTCCCCTTTTTCAGTTGTCCTTGCAAGATGAAGGGAAGGAATCAGAGCTCCTACTTTACTCAGAATTTCAGAAGCTTAGTCTGCACTTACTAGATGTCAACAAGAACAAAATAGTTTTCAAAGGAAAATATTGAGGTGAGGAAAAGGATGTAGGGTAGCCGTATTTATCAAGAAAATTCTCTGATGTCCAGGTATCTGCCCCTAAGTAATCACAGTAGTAGAGCGTGGAGAAGGGAATTTGCTTAGAGAAAGAAGGGCAGAAAATTTTGAGCAGGTCAGTGTTCCTCTAAGCAAATCTGTGGAAAGGTGGAAGGAGTCAAAGCAGAGCATGTCCAATCTCCTTCAGATCTGTGTTATACTTGTGTTCTCCAAGGCATGTGGAGGAGCACAGCCCAAGCTGTCCTACATGCATCACATATGAATTCCATCTCTGGACCCAAATAAATGGGGCCCTGGACCCCCAAGTCCTTGGAAACAGAATGAAGCAAGCTGTTGGGGACCTAACTGAGCCAACAGGGAAAATTTCTGGTTTGGATTTTGAGAAGCTTGCAACATAGGGCATAAAAATTTCCCCAGAGCTATGTATGAGGAACTGCACTGCAGCAGCCCAGTGTTAGTTGTAGGATATTATGATGGCGACAGGAGAATTCCTTCATGTATGGTGTTGCAAAATGGTACTAAGCAATATCTGTGAGTATATCCTTGAACATTTTTCCACCACTAAATGTGACTAATCCTGTGCAGGTTAAGCCAAACGTTCTCAGAATATCAGGCAATACTGAGGAGTAAAGCAGTCAGACCATTGCATGAACTAGAGTGTAGCTGTTAGCAAGGACAGCTGGTGTGAGAGGGAGGCAGGAAAAAGAAAAAAAATAGTCTCCCTTCTGCTTAAGCAGAATTTCTTGACTGTATAAATGTCTTTCCTTAGAGAATAGAGTGACTTTTCATAATGACTGAAAAGTAATTTCTGCATACAATAGGCATCCAAATTCTGGAGGAGAAATAAAACTGCCAAACAATCAATGTATTGTAAAGGGCACTAATTTAAAAAAACTTAGGTATGGTCAGCAGATGGCTAGGACCATATTTGAACACTCCAGATTCTTTCTGATAGATGCCATGTGGACAGACATGACCCTCCTCTTTACTGTACATGTGATTTGTAAATTCTTCTGCTGGCATTACTGAAATATCGGTTTTAAAACAACAAACAATATTTCCTTCACATGCCAAAGAAAACAGGAATTTTAACATTTTAAGCTTTCCCTAGAGATGACAGAATTCCCTTGGTTTGTGTTACTCCACAGAGTTGCCTGTTATGCCCATGTGAGGGAGGGACGACTCCTCTGGTTTTTTCCACCTATTTCCCAGTGAGGAGCTCATTGCCCGCAGACTCCTATGACAAGTCTCCTTGTTTTCTGGCTGTGCCCATCATTCATTTCTGAATCTGCTAGGTAGGACAGTTTTGTACAGGCAAGGGTATGGGTAGAAGTTGTTGGATTTGCCCAGACTCCTATGGCAAACAGCAGACTTGAAAGGAGGAAGCATGACAGGTTAAAGACACTTAGTTTCGGTTCTTCTTCAAGAAACCCTTTTCTTCCTACCAGGCAAATGTTTCTGCTTCTTATCTGCTTACCTATCCAAATGGCCTTTGCCACCAAGATCTGTGTGTGGGCTGCTTCTTGTGAAGGACAAATATTCAGCTGCAATCAGGGAACTGGTCCTCTGCCTGACTCTGACTCGGAACTGGCTGGGAGCCTTTCTACCCTTGGTGCTTGGCTCCTCTTGCCTCAGGTTCATCTCCCATCACACAGTACCATGCTGGGTTGCCAAGTATTCTGCTTAGGTAACACTTGGCATTTCCAGCCCCAGGGCCTCAGCACTGATGCAATTTCCAAAACTGTTTTTTAAAAAGCCACAAATATTTTGAATTCCTAGCAACTGAGAAACCCCAAAAGCAAGAAAGCAGCATTATTCTGGCAGGAAGGGAAGAGGAAAGGCTGCAATAGGGAGAAGGATGGTGAACTGAGAATTGCTTCATGTTTCTACTACTCCTACCTCCTTCTCTTTAAATCTGCTCCTAATGCAAGTTCAAGGGAGAGCTGAGAAGGAAAATGGAGTAGGGGAAAAATAAATACTGAAATACTCTCTCCGGAACTAGAGGCAGAAAACATGGAAAACAGTGGCTGCATCTTTGTCTCTCTATTCTCTAGCTTTTCACCTTTACAAAAAACCATGTATCTATACAGGTCAGAGACAGATGTTATTCATTTTTCCCCTTCTTCCTTCATTAGAAATAAATAAACAGAAGCATAGTTAATGGTTAATGCTGCCGAGTTCATAGAGCGAACAGTTCTCTTTTTCCATCTTGCCCATAGTTTAATTATGAACTCAGGCTGCCTTCAGGCTACAAAGGGTAAGTGAGCAGGGTATACATATATCCAGAAATGCAGTAAGTGTTTGATGTCTCTGAGCTAAAATTTAANATAAAATTTAAAAAAAAAAAAAAAAAAAGAAGTGGAGAATAAAAGCAATATGCAAACCACGGAGCTTGGAGTCAAGGGGAGAAAAAGTGAAAAAACAGGTCTGAAGATAGCTGAGCAACAAGCAACGTGGAGAGCTTCCAAAGTCAGCAGCAGTGGTAGAAAGCTGCTTCTGTGAAAGTTGTTAGTATATGATCTTCAAAGTAGTCACAGATTAAAAAATAAACGAACAAGCTGTGGCTTCTCTTAGTGTTGCCTCTGGGTTTGCCAGCACTTAATAAGCAAAATAGAAGCACCAAAATCAAGATCATAGGCTCTGGATTCAGAAGAATGACAGAAAACCCAGAAAAGCTGTGGGGGTGCAGAAGAGACAGAGAATGTGGTGTATCCCTGCACTCCTCCAAAATACACAGGATTTCCTTGGACTCTGTAGTGGTCTGGAACACTGAACGCCAAAGCTCATCATTTATCTGTCAGGGAGGTGAAAGTAGAGCTGAAGAACCATATTGGATAAGGATGCTCATACAAATCTGACACTCTGCCATAAGCAGTCACTGTGCTACTTCACAGCCATAGAGACCAGGCTCCAATTCCTGATGCTGCAGGAAGGAGAGAGCAGCTTTCTGTCTGGGTTATTTCATGATGGAAGAGGACAGAGTTTACAGAAAGTTGCCAGAAGGGGAAGAAGGACTTGGAGATTTATCAAATCAAAACTAGCCCCAAAATATTTTCTTTAAGTATAATCTACGTCTTCTGTGACCCAAAGCAAATCAGAGCTCCTAATCTCAGCATCACAGCTAAGCATCATGCATGAGATCAAGGACCTGATCCAAAGTTCATTAAATATCAGAGAAACTAATTGGGCTTGCCTTTGGATGCAATAAAATACAGGTGATTGTTGTATTTATAAGGAATAAGAGGCACATACAAACTAGCTGACTTCACAGAACGTATAAGGTCACTATTATTTGCAGAAGCCATAAAACATGATGAATAGTGTGGGTATGCTTAAAATTACTGAGAATGTAAAATTAATAAAGATTAGTACCTGACAGTGTGTGTAATTCTTGCTTTTTGAAAGTCAGGCCTGTAGGTAGCCAGGCCAGTTTCTAAGAGAAACTCCAGGGAATCTCTCCCATAGATTAACACAAAAAGAATAGGATATCCTAACATCGGGCTGCTGCTAGGAATCCTGCATATCGAGAGAACTGTAAATACTGAAGACACAGTACTGAGAGACTGTGGACCCTGTAAACATTTAGCTCATGCATCGTGAAAAGATGCCCTAATTTTAAGCAGTTTTGTATAACTCATAGAGCTGTCTTCCTCTTCTGTGCCTTTCCCTGTATCATTTAGTGAAATCACCTTGTTAATCAGCATGAGTTTTATAAAACAGTTAAGTGCTAGGTAAACACTATAGGAAGGATGCAGTTTAGAAGGGGGGAGAATCAAACAAAACCTCCAAAATCCTAAGAAAAGAATTAAAAAATCCAGATAGCTGCTGTATGGTTTTCTCTCTTTAATACATAAAGATGAAATTTAAATTTAGATAGTGGTATCCAGATTGTAGTTACTAATGTTTGCATACACATCCCAAAATCTAGCGGTCTTGATACAAAGAGGCCTGAAGCAACATCAGAAAAAAAACCCCAACAACATGTGACAGAGCACCTCATTAACTTTGGTGTGGTGATAAGCATTTAAAACTAAAATCGAGGAGGGAGAAACTAAAAAGCTTTCAGTGATGTTGGAAGAATATCCCCAGTTGTTAGAATAGCCATGGACTTTCCAACAGGAGTCAGAGTGGGTTATTCAAGCCCCACGGTGCATCTATAATTTAGGAAAGGAGACCCCAGACATGATTGTGAAACAAGATGGAGATAATATTTACTCCTNCAGTTTCTCCTCTATGAAATATCTGACCACTAGTTGGCATTGTTACTTCATTTAAATAAATTGAGACACAACATCTGCATTTTTGAGCTTAAAGTTTCATTTAGCAGCATCTGGGAAAGGTGTTGAGGAAAAAGTAATATGTGATTGGAAAATTATTTTCCCCTCCACACCTCTTATATCGCTTTCAGCAATTTTTTAGTTCTACTTAGACTCCTGAAGGACAGACAGAAGCAATCTTGAGTGTATTTGTGATAAAAACCAACAACAAACCAAAACATAGCCATAGTCACACATGCTCATGCTTAAGCAGTAAAGTCCAGGCTGTGAATACATACCCAATGTTATTCCCAGGCTGGGAAGCTTAAATAACAGAAACAAAACTGTTACATTCAAACGTGAAATAAAACCACCTTATATCCCAGTGCTACCCTTTCTGCTACAGCTCTAATAACGCAAGAGCTACCAGTAATAAGGCAAGTGACATCTTTTCTGTGTAGAGTTTCTGTCATTTTTAGAATAAAAGGAAGGATTTGTTCCTCATCTTTCCAGAAAGAACAGGATGATACACTTCTGAATTTGGGTGTGAAGAGGTCTTTGGGACAAAGACTCTGCCATAGTTGGCTCCAAGAGGCTGCTCACTACAGAAAGCATTCAATCTGAGGATGCATTATCACATACCAGATGACATGTCAGATTCCTCCTGGCTGTGCTACCCTTAGCTCTGCTGAGCAAGAATGAGGAGCATCTCCACGGTTCAGCAACTCAAGTTGGTGATAGGGGTCCCTGCAGACAGGCAAGTAGACAAGAGAGCAGGTTTTCTCTCTATGCCCAGACAGTGAAAGGAGGAGAGGGAATTTTCACCTTTTGAAGTCTAATTTCTTGGGCTGACATTAAAACAGTTAAGTTTTGGCTTTAGCTGAAAATTTGGCTTCTTTTCAAGTAAAGTTAACATTTCAGTTCTGTAGGCGCATGCTTTCATAAATGTCCACTTCTCAAAGGAAAATGAACGCAACCTGAAAGAGCTGCTTTAGAACAATAGAAAAGATGTAATCTCTATCATACTGCAAATCCTGGCTTGTACACAAACCCCACAGACTGACAGTACTGGCCTATTAACTACAGTGAGTCACAGAAAGGTTCTCAGATTAAATCCTCATCTACACTACTGACACACTTTATGGCCTTAGGTATGTCTCAACCACATTCCTTAGCTCTAAAATATGCGTAACACTTACCCAGCATTAGAGAGATTAATTCATTGGCAACTGCAAAGTGCTAAGTAAATGTTTACAACAATTAATAACCAAGTAGGATGTTTTCATCACCAAAACAAAAAAGAAATGTCAAATGCAAGCAGCATTGATATGAATGGTGGAAAATAAAATTAAAGCAAAAACTTCCTTCCATTCTAATGAATGTTTGAAAGCCAAAACAACAACAAAAAGCTATCAATCAAGCAGACTGTGGTTCTCAGTAATTTGAGTAGCATGACATCAACTCTTTAAGAAAGCACTGTAGGCTGATATATAAGAAAATTTAAACAGACTTGAGAACTGCTTTACATCCAAGCAGCTACATCCACAGTATCCAAGATCTCTGCTATTGCTCTAGATCTAGTTAAATTAAACCACTCAAAAATTATACTATGCCACAAGGCAATCCATGGATGATGACAGAAACTGTAGTAAATCATCCCCAAATTTTCCACTATCAAATATCTTAGCAATTGTTTTCTTTTGAAGATTATGTACATTAGAAATACTCATTGGATTGGAGTTACCAGATGTAATGTTTACTTAAGACACCAGTGTATGCAGTTTAATCTAATTCCTCTCAGTGAGAAGCAGCTGAAATATGTGTGGTGGCTCCTAGTTTATAACACAGACTGGAGTCTGATGCCCAATTGTACTCATCAGAATCTATATAAATGCTGTCCAAATTATTTAGCATTAAGAGCTTACATCCTTTGAAGATGAACAGGTTAACAAGTTTTAAAATCATTAATGAAATAAGGCTTGAGGAATATCCTTCTAAGCAGTATAAACATTGGCTCAGCTAACATCTCAAGCCATCAACGAAGAAAGATCACTAGAAGACCTAGGCCAAGACGCTGTGGGAAATGAATGGAAGGCAGTGACAGCTGGAAATATTTGGCTCATACAATAAAGTTTTGAAACCCTTTGGATACTGTAGATACTGGGTTCCAAGTTTTTTGGTTTTGTTTTGGTTTTTTTCTCATTAGCACTTGCATAAGAAACAAGGAAGCACCCAGGTGTGCTACAATATTGTTACCTGCCATGAGATGATACAACCTTCTTCTTCCCCCCTCTCTCCCTCCAGTTATTCATTTATAGAATGCATGTAACAGTACATTTTGAGAGGTAATTTTACATATCTGTGTAGGATGTATGTATACATTACAACTAGAAATCCATTCATCTTAGGGTGCTTTGCTAATTAAATGGCCTTTATACAATAGTGCTGTGTATCTGACCAGCTTTGCATTTCCTAATGGCTTCCGAACATAACAGGCAGTTTTAGTCAGATTTGAAAGATGGATTGAAGAGGTCCCAAATTCCTACAGTGCTGTAGGTCTGCATAAGAATAGAAGATACCACCAAATGTCCTGTTAAAGGAAAGGCTACTACAGGGGATTCACAGTTCCCTACTGAGCCAGGTCGGGGTGGGACAGACACATACACACACACACACACACAAAAGTCCTCACACATACTGAATTCTGCCCATATGGTTGTTCAGAGGAATATATAAGTATGTATGCAGGGAGCAGAGAGGCAGGGAACACTGAAAGGGGAAGAAAGGTATTGTGTGAGGGCTCAGAAGAGGTGCAACTGTTAAATCTAGAGGGTTTTTTTAAATGTTCTTATTTGTTTTTCATGGAATCATAGAATCATCAGGTTGGGAGAGACTCTCCGGATCATCAAGTCCAACCATTCCCATCAAACACTACACCATGCCCCTTAGCGCCTTGTCCACCCGCCCCTTAAACACCTCCAGGGAAGGCGACTCTACCACCTCCCTGGGCAGCCTGTTTTACTGGTAGAAAGTGGGTATGTAGGATGTGAGACTGGGGAGAACTAGATTTTTGATGTTCACAAGAAAAAGTTTCTTTCCACTGCAATGGTTCATAGACATATAAAATCACAGAAATGAATCATATAACCATGGAATAGAATCACAGAATCATTAAGATTGGAAGAGACCTCTAAGATCATCCACTCCAACCATGAGCACACCACCACCATGACCACTAAACCACATCCCAAAGTGGCACATGAATATATGTTTTATGAACACCTCCAGGGATGGTGACTCCACCACTTTCCAAGGCAGCATTTTCTGATGCCATTTCCTCATGTCCCATCATTTGTTACCTCGCTGCAGCCTGCTTTCAGATAGCTGAAGAGAGCTATAAGGTCTCCCCTCAGAAGGCCTCCTCCAGACTAAACAGCTCTAGTTCCCTCAGTCATTTCTCATAAGACTTGTGCTCCAGACTCTTAACCAGTTTTGTTGCCCTTCTTTGGGTACACTCCAGAAACTCTATGTCCTTCTTGTAGCAAGGGGTCAAAAACTGTACAGAGTATTTGAGATGTTGCCTAGGCAGTGCCAAGTAGAGGAGAATGGTCACTTCCCTGGTCCTGCTTGCCACACCATTTCTGATACAAGCCAGGATGCTGTTGGCCTTCTTGGCCATCTGGACACGCTACTGGCTCATGTTCAGGCAGCTGTTGACCAGCACCCCCAGGTCCTTTTCTGCTGTGCAGCTTTCCACCTACTCTTCCCCAAGCCTGTAGTACTTGACGGGGTTGTTGTGACTGAAGTGCAGGACCTAGCACTTGGCCTTGTTATACAACTGACCTCAGCCCATCCAGCCAGACTGTCCAGATCCCCCAGTAGAGTCTTACTTCCCTCCTACCCAGTTTGGTGTCATCTGCAAACTTACTCAGGGAGCACTTGACCTGTTCATCCAGCTCATTGATAGATACTAAACAAGACTGACCCCAACACTGATCCTTGGGGAACACCACTTGTGACCACTTCTGTTCCTAATTGTTTAGACATCTCTCTCAATCAGTTGAAACTTACTCATCCTCTGATCAATATAATAAGGGATGACAAAAGTAAGAGCACAAATACTTATGTACTGTGGTACAGGAGTCACAGTCACTGCATGGACCTGGCTGTGGCTGAACCACAAAAGTAAACAGGGGAAATTATTCCTGTCCTAAAAAAATATTTTTCCAGTCTGCCTTAAAATAGTGAAACCCAAATTTAATATAAACCAACCACTCTTTTTAATGGTGATTATAGACTTGCTTGATTCTATGCACAATAACAATGGTTTGAATTTGTTAAAGATTGCAAGGAAAAGTACAGCAGCAAGACCTTGTAGCTGGCAGTGTATTTTTGTTCCTCAGTTTAAAGCATACACAGTATCTGACTGCACAGAAAGTACTGTTAAACAACAATCTCCACAGAAAAAAATAGAATTTACTATGCACTATTGAGCAAAGTAAACTGGTAGGTATGACCAGTACTGTCTGAAGTTGCATAGCTATGTCACCTGTGCAAAAGCCATCAGAAAAAAATTAAAAAGTAAATAACTCTATTACTTGTCTGTGTATCCCCAGGGAGAGGATCAGTCCTGCTGTCATTACAGTTATATACAGTGCTCTAACATAAGACTAGGGCACAAAGAATATTTAAGGAATCCAGAGAGTGCTTCTCTCCTATGAGATATATATGTGTATATATATGTAATAATGCACCAGAAAGGAGGAATAACAGGCAAAATAAATTTGGATTCAATCAATACAGCATGACAAGGATTCAGTTGTACTCCAGGCCTTTGCTTGAGTAAACAGTGATGTGTGTCATGACATGTTCAAAACAAAAAAATAAACAGCCTTTAAAGACACAAACTGCCTGTATAATCAGAGGGTGGGGGAGCACTACTGGGTTAACAGCACCTTTTGAAGGAAATAGAAATCAGCAGCGCTGCCTTTAACAGCAGTGGAGAATGGGGATGTAGATTTTGCAGTGAGGCTTCCTGCAGTCCCAGAAAAGCACAGGACAGATGTCCAAGTACCCATGTCCACACAATACATGCCCAATATGCATAATCAAACAAGGACCTAAGAAACAGCTCAGACATCAAAAGACAGCAGTCAGCACAAGAGAGGCTGAAGGCACAGCCAATGTGTCGGATCCCTACAATAAGTAAGAAAACTGTTAAACGAAGTTTGTTAAATTGTTTAGGGGGACAAATCTCTGTTGATCCCTACAAGAATGGGGCAGAAGTCTTAGCACAGCATTACAAAAAGTAAATACAGTGCAAACACTGTTCTTGTTTCCTTTTTGAACCTAGCTGATACACATGGATTCTTATCTTCGGGAATTCTCCATATTAGTTACACAATCCTTCCATTGATCTTATCACTCTTAATCTCACAACTGTTTAGACTCCTCGCTCCCTCCAGTCCTATTTGGACTTTCATTCTGTGAATGTGCAGGAGTCTTCCATTTCCCAGCCTAAGTTAACCAGATAATAAACGCTTGATCTGGGGCTAGTATTATCCTCTTATACAGAATATTTCCCTCCTTGATACGTAACCCTCCAATCCATTTGCAAACACTTTTTCTATCCCCTTACAAGAACCTGCCCACCAAGCTAAACAAATCAAGGCATTTTCATCTCTTTATAAAGAATAACCAGGAAATGTTTAATCCATCCCATTCTTCTAACTGACCTACTAATCCTTATTTGAATTCAAATTCAGCTTTGTTAAAGCTGATAATCTCAGTTGTACATGAAATCTTATCACAGTCATTTCCAATTGGTTGGATATCTCTACTGAAAATATCTTATTTAGTGTGCCCTAAAGCACACTAGGCTTTTCATTGCTACTTCACTCGGGTTGTTCATAGATTTAAAAGAAAATGTGGTTAACCCTTATACTCTTCTCTTTTTTTTGTCCTGCATTCTAATTTGTTTCAAAGATTCAGCAGCAAGTACCAGCAAGGCAGTTCACTGCAGAGGACAGCTGGTGTGCTGCTTCTGCCCCCCTCATGTATGTTTGCAACATACACGTTGTATTCTGTAACACTTTCTTAAATCAAGCCCTGGGATTAGCATGCTAGGAAAATGGATTATTTCGCAAGATTTAGGTATTGCAGAAGTACAATATTCCCCTACAATAAGAAATTAACTTCCTCAATATTTCTACATCAACAGATATTTGTGTTTGCATGTAAATTGAGAGGGGAAAATTAAGGTAGTTTTGCATGCAAAACAACCAACAAGGAGGAACTTTTGCATTCAGAAAAATTATATAGTCAACCACAGAAGAAGGAAATGTACACTTGTTTTGAGATTAAAAGAATATTTAAAAGAAAAAAACCCAACACCCCCCTATCAGGATATTGCTAAATACTTTGACAGTCAGCAGACACAAAAGCTTGGAACTGGTAAGAGAGCACACTCAAAGCTCTAAATCAGGTAGCAGCAAAAGGGTTTTCGTAAGTTAGAGAAATCGATCGATGATTTTTCTAAGTCAGGCCCAAAAGAGTTTGTTATATTTAATACATGTTCAAAAAGTGACAAGGCCTATGTTTTCATTATTACAAAGGGAATACATGTACTCCAGCTCCAAGAAGACTCCTCTGTTCAGGAACAAACCCTCAAAGACAATAACAAAGCAGCCATATTTCTGCAGTGGCTTCTGGACTGACATTTGATGCCTCTGCCAGAGGTCTGGTGGGTGGGTTGTGATGTCCGAGTCAGAGGAGGGAACAGTATCACTGGAACAACACAACTGGAAAACAACAGCAGCAACACCAAGAATCCTGAGAAAAGCTCTGCAAGATAATTTCAGGGAAGAGGAAAGTTAGAATGGTACCACTTTACCTCAGATGAAGCATTTACATTGGTGAAGTTTTTTCAGTTTGTTTGAATGGAGGATACATTTCATGACTTGAAAAGCTCAAGGAGAAAGTGCAAGTCCATTTCACACCTGTAAGGGATGTGAAAGGTGAAGTGTCTGATCTCAGAGGTCTTATAAACTGAAATGAGACCCACAGGGATGTGAAGGCAGAGATCAAGCAAGTGCCTGATGAGGCACTTGAACAGATTGCTCAGGGAAGCTGTGGCTGCCCCATCCCTGGAGATGTTCTAGGCAAGGTTGGATGGGGTCTTGGACAGCCTGGTCTAGTGGGAGATGACCCTGCCCATGGCAAGGGTGTCGGAACTGGGATGATTTTTAAGGTTCCTTCCAACTCAAACTATTCTATGATTTTATGATTCTATGAATACCCAAAGACCAAAAATTACAGAAATGTGAGGGCAAAACTCTAGTGACATCTTTGGAAAAGAAATGGAAATCTATCAAATGCAACACAAATGAAAGACAGAAGAGGAAACAGTAAAGCAGTCACTGCATTGAAAATTGTCCTCCCAGCTGCACTGCCCACCCACTTTTATAGCTGCCAGCGAGATCACAACCATGACTAGCAGTATAAAAGTAAGAACAAGAATTAGGTTAATGGCACCATTTATTTTTAGCATTTTTTCCCCTAATTTAAATATACAAATACGTAAAGTTAAGTGAGACATTTCCTGTAAAACAGTTTCATTAACTTCAAACACATGCCAATATTCACAAAGGTATCAGAGAAAAGTATGCATGTTTTTCCTTCAAAGGGTCAAGGACTTAGCAAAGAATTCTTAAAGGCAAAGAACTTAGAGTTGAGGAGAGCCAGAGCTAGGATTTTAGTTGCTTCTGAAATTTGAATTTTGGTCTGCTTCTGGATTGCATGGCACCACAAAGAAAAGAATATTACTTAAAGTATTGCTTTCGATCGAACCGGGATACCCAGTTCTTCATGACCTGCAGACAAGTGACTTTGAGAAGTGATCTGCTGTAACACTAGCCATAAATTAGTTTGGTTTTAGCACAAACTATAACACTAAGTCATCTAGGAAGCTAGGGAAGCAGAACCTCTTTTTTAATGCCTGGCTCATGAGAGGAGCATACTACAAATGCAGCCTACTACCCATCCTGTTAATTAGTCACAGAGAAAACTTATATTCTACCCTGCCCCTGAACAAACTTGATACCAATACTTATTTCCTGTCTTTCTGATGGTTATATTTATTTACACAATACATAAGTGAAACATGACAGAGGAAGCATCTTTTTTGCTTATGATGCCAAGCCTCCTTCCATCTAGTAGCCAGACTTCCAGACCTCCTTTCTCTCAGCTTTATGCTTCAAGTAATGCTGCATTATGTTTCTGTGAGCTTTCCTTGGCTACCTCTCTCCCAGTCCCACACTTCCATAGGAACATCTGTACCAGCTTAATTATAGATTTGGGTGCTCATATACTCTGCCTACACAGCTCATGGCATCCTTGAACTTTCTATGAGACCTATACTTTGGACAGTGGTGCTTGTTATTACATCTGTGCCACAAAAAGAGCCAAATAACTTTTTTACAATTATATTGAAAGTTTCACCTAACTCTCCTACCACTGATTTTTTCCATAAACTCTGTTCATGACCTCCCTCAAGTCACAGAACAGCTGAAAGACAAGGCAGAGGACTATCCGTTTTTCATCTTTGCTCAGTGCTGTGGTTATTTTCAGCACAGATGTCAAAAGGACAGTCCTGGTCCAGGGATTGAATATAGGTCAAGTTCTGTGTTCCCTTTCCTTTGAAAAGGGTACATCTGGATGTGGACCAGGCACCAGAACTAGTAAGGGCAATGGAGTTAGGTAGAGCTGAATTAATACACTTTCAGGCCTGTCACCCCTTCACTAAAAACCTTGGGAAAGCTCAAATCCAAGCTTGATATCTAGGTACAATAGGCGTCAAGGCCATAAAGTGGAAGCTTACAACTAAAGGTGCTTTGAATACACAACAGATTTCCCAGATGGGAATTCCTCCATTATTATTTTTAATTTTCCATTTCCTAACATTCAAATACCAAAGAATACATCCACGCATACTTGGCTTTGAAGAAAGCAGTTAAGCAAGGACTAAACTAAGAAAGAACATTTGGCCTTCTGCAACATGACCATTACATTAACTCCTCTGAGAGCTGGTCTTTTGAATCCAAATGCAGTTTGTTTTTTTAAAGTCACTAGTGATTACCAGAGGAAAAAAATAATCGTTGGGAAAAGTGGTTTTTTTTCACTGACCAACATAATATTTAACTCCATCCCAAGCTTTCTACAGCATGATCCATTGCAAGACGATGATATGCTCTACTCCTTCAAAGGTTAGCTTCAAGGGCCAGGAAAAAAACAGTCACCCAGAACTTGAGTTCAAATGAAAAGCTCTGTTAATTTTTAGAATGGAATGACTGGTGGGCACGCAGAATCAGGATTGAACTCTGGCAACACAAAAATACTTATTTTTGTCTATAAACTAATTTCATGTATAAGTTTAAATAAGTAGTATCTCTATGGGCTGTTCTGTGACCTCCAGAAACAACAAAACCAGATTTTAGAGCAGCATTTAAAAAAAAAAATCTATTCAAGAAACCCTGAAGATATGCAGATAAAACCCTGGACCATCTCAGCATGTCCTTTTCTTGCTCTCTATACCAGTATACATTGTGGAGGAAAAAACATTTTTAGGACCCTTCCAGAGCAACCTATATGTATCAACTACAGACTCACAGATCTCAAGATTGCTTCAGCTGAAAGTTTTTACAATCTGCAGTTAAACAGAAAGGTATAGCAAAAGGGCAATGATCAATATAACGCAGACTTAAATGTAACATGAGGTTTTGTCACCGAAAGCTGGTATTTTCTGAAAGGATAAACACGTCAGTGTATGCCAAATCTAAACTTTCAATCTGACTTCATCTGTAACCCTTCTTCACTCAAAGTGAGATATAAGTAAAGAGACTAAGTGTAAGTGTTGGCAGTACTGCCAGTGCCCACAAGAAAAGGCCATGCTCTTCCAAACCCACAAATATAGAAAAAAGCACAAATGTTACATGGAAATATAAACTTTGCTCTCTGTCTGAATGTATCACCACAGTAAAATGTGCTTATAAGCAGAAAACTTGATCTTTAGTCAGAAGACCATTTCAGCAACTAGATGCTTCTGCAGTTCCAGGGCTACATTTAATTTGATTTACTATGTTTTACAAAATAGTTACGGAGGGTCAAAAGGGGTTCACCTCTACCCTGTGTGCCTCTGCCAGCCTAACAGGGATTACTGCTTCACTAGGTACAGCAAAACACAGTGATGGGAAGAAGCCCTCTCAATCCACATAAAATAAAGGAAAGAAACCACAGGTGAATTTGCCCTGAAACACTATTAGGGAATAAAAAACATTTCCTTCTCTTTTCAGATTGTTTCTAGTTTTTTAGTTTGTATTATAGTGCAGTTTGTTTGAAATATCAGAAAATGTCATTCCCAGGATAAGGTGAAACTGAAAGCCTGAAAACTTCCTCTGATCTTGACCCATCAGTGAAAGCAATTTGTAATGTCTGCTTCTACTAAATGTTTTATTTGGGAAACTTCCACTAGTGATTAAGTCTTAAAGCTTTATTTGCATTAGAGTGCTCTTTGAACAGGATTTTATAGAAGTGTAAATGAAATGAGAAAACACCTTAGGTCAGAACTTGTTCATGGCAGTGTTTCTTCCAGACTTAGCCTGGGATCAATGAACTGTATTGTGTCAGCTGCCAGTAGGTAAACAAAAGTTTGGGTAACCATTCTTTTCCGTTCAGTGAACCTTTCACAGCAGTGAGGGATCTTGATAAGCAGGAATGTAAAGTAGTTCACTGAGAGACATCTGTCAAAGAGTACCTTTGCTTGCTGGTACATACACAGCCATACATACAAGGTACCTCAGAATAAAGTCAGCTGAAAATAGGTGCAGCAGATCTTGCAGTCCATGGGCCAAGTTTCCTTCATATTTGGACAGGCCTGTGTCCAGGTCAAATCTATAATTTCACTGAATTTAAAATACAACTAAACTTTAAACTGGATCAACAAATGTACTGACTGGGTCTCTGAATCCAGCAGAGAGAACTAGAAGGCATTTAAAAGCATTTTCTAAAAACAATCCTCCTCCTATAGCAGATCACTGTATGGATTAGCAAATAAATTAACAAAGCTTAATTAAACCATCAGTAGGCAAATGTGAGAGGAGGTCACTCTCCCTGTCCCACATACTTTAACTCTTAATCCAATCTGTAGCTACAAGCACCTGGGATAAATACCAGAGAAAGAAGCGTACCACCCTCTCCAAACTTTTGTTAGCGTTATATGTTATGCTTCCTCTGATATCCCTTTTCCTTTTCATGGCAGAAGTGGAAGTGCACAACTATTCCTGTGGACACAGCAGACCTTAAAAAGCCCTTTATACAGAGCATTTCCCTTAAGGACAGTCCAGTTGGTCTTCAGCACATGAACGAGACAGAGAACAAAAGCAATAAAACCTAGAAGAGGAATATAACTAGAAGGAATATGTTGCCAGGGTACATGTGCTTTCTGACAGCAGCAAAGAGGTTAATTGTGATAGCATTGGTGTGTATGACTCCATGGTTACAGCCCTGAAAATGTATCCTACTATAAAAGCATCTCTATATTTCTTCTTACATTTAAAACTTCAACGGAAAAACGTTACTCCCCTGATTTGCAGTAAATTACAGCTCCAGGCAAAAACTTCACCAGAAGAGAAATGTTTCTGACCATCCATTTTTATCTCTGCACAAGTTCCCGTTGCAGAAAGTCCCCAGGACATTCAGTTATAATTTCATACAAGGTTAACCAGCATCTCCCAACCCCCCAGCCCCAAACCCTGGACTGGCTCTGGAGCAAACATCATTGCTCTGAAATATGCTGGTGATTTTCCACTCTCTGCATAATACACAGTCTCTGACATTTCTCAGGTGTCTTGTCTGCATGGCTCAGGATTTTCTAAGGAGACACACCACACTTAAAACTCTCCCTCTCCAGATTAAATTACAGGTTCTTACTTCTGAAATTAAATCCTACCTATTTGCTCTTGTCCCAAGAAAATAACTTATTAATAAGTTATTAAAATAGCTCCTTCTTCCTCACTAGCATTACATTTTGTAGGCATTCTTCCAGAGTCACCTGGAGTCTTCTCAAAAATATCTGTTCTTTGCTTTTAGTTACATTCAGGGGGCAAAAAAGAAGTATTCTGTAGGGCGTATTTAAACAAGTGAGGGCTATGAAGGTGGCTCAGTTTTGTGGTACTGCAAGAAAGGCAAGGTTAAATACTGCATGAGAGATTTGAGACTGTTCTCTTTAATGTCAGGGGAAAATATCATTAGACAGAGACCCTAACCATACAGCCCCTTGCTCCCTGTGCTTGCCCTTCTCTTCCCCCATCAACCTTTAGCAGCCTCTAGAAATGACACTTGCTCTTAAAAAAAGGCCAAAAAAAAAAGCCCCATTTCAGTTCCTTGTTTTCCTGGCAGCACTGTGTCTTTCCAGTCCTGGTTCCCTCTTTCATCTAGTACAGCTTCTCTGCGTGACCATGAAACATTACAACCAGGCCCATTCTTTCTTAGTGTCTTTCTGATTGTAGGCAAAGGTGGAAGAAATAAACTGAAACCAAATGTTAGCCTAAATACTGTCTTAACAGTATGACTCTCAGGTACACAGATGACCTTGGTTATTGTTGCGTTTTACCTGTACTGTTTACATTAATTCCAAGTGCCTACAAAACGGCTGCCAGCAGCTCTTAAAGGAGTCCAGTTGTGCAGTGCACTAATGCCACTGACTAAACGCTGTACAGAAACATAGCAACTTGGAAATCCTAGGAAACCCACTACCCTCCAAAAAGCAACATGTGGCACCTACTCTGGAAAAGGGCAAGATGTATATGTAAAGCTTATTTACAATCATGAATCAACTCAATTTCCTGCTTTACTTTATTGTCTACATTTGAAGCAAACAGGTTCAGAGGAAGACTTTTTGCTGCAGGGAAATTTTTTGTGAAATGCAGAACTTGGAGTTCCTGCTGGAGTAAGTTTGGGGAGGTTTTTTCCTCATCCTTGCAGAGTTCTTGTGTCCTTCAAGACTTCTTTTCCTCTGACATCCCCAAATCTGCTTCCAATTTCAGTATTAAGTTTGAACAACCAGATAAGTCTTCTCTGACCATCTAGTACAGACCCCGGGAGCTAGCAAGGAAGATACCTGGCCACCATCTTCATGGTTTTTTTCAAATTTGACTGAGGGGATCACAGAAACTGAGCTTATCAGGATGTCCACAGTCAAAAACATTTTAACTGTTCTGAGTTCAGAGCCACAACCTTAAGACGTAGTTTATTTGTTTATTAAACAACATTATGATGTGCTGGGAAACTTTTAAAATTGCTTATATCTGACAAAGTGACATCACTGAAATGAAACAGCAGGTCATAGTGTCACAGCTGGAAACCCTGAATCCATCATAACAAGATCTCCAAGTTTCCAATTCAAAAGCTCTGGAGTGCTGAAGTATTTTTCCTCCTAAGGGTATATTGCTCAGGATTCCACATTCCATGGTTCATTGTGAATATGATTTCGTACTAGGCTATACATAGTGTTTCCTTTGGAAGCCCTAGCTGTAAGAGCACTGCATATAGAAAGCACAGTGTCTGAAGCTGTGGTACAGTCCCATCCAGCCACAAAGGAAAAGTTATGTTGTAGTGTTGCCATACCATGGGGTCTTTATAAGCTTCAGAAGTGCATGAAATGCAGTTAAACAGGCCAAGTTTGATGACAGGTTTAGGTGAGGGAGTAGGCAGATGACGAACATAGACATCAATTGTTTGTGGCAGAGCAGGAGCTACAGACTTGGGTTCAAACAAGAGACTCAGAGGGATAACTGAGAAGAGGATCTCCTAAAATATGTACTGTGTTAAAATGATGTTTGACAAGGTAGAGAATGCAGCCATGCAGACAAGTGCATGGAAGAGGACCCTTGTACAGAAACATCTTATGCTTAGGTTTTTACTATTTGATCAATGGAATTCAAGATTCTTGCATTTTTCTGAGGTTACAGATGACAAGAGTGGTGGAAGAATAACGGTGAAGTAATTTGGATAGACCTGTGGACCCAAGCCCTCAGGTTTTTCAGAAAGGGGGTAAACCTGAACAACAAAGCATACACTTTCTGCAAATGCTTCTGGGTGAAGTCACATGCAGGGAAGGAACTTCAGCCTGTCCAGCAGCAGTTGTCTAAATACTCTGTTCTTCAGCATGACATCTAATGGGCACAATATTTCTGTTAATAGACTTCCTACAAAACTAGCATTTAGTTAATGTGGAAAGCCAAATCTAGCAGAAGTTTTATGCCGCTCCTTGGGGGTGAAAAATTCCATGTCTCCTCACCAATCACAGAACAGTTCAGTTTTGCCCCAAGACTTTTTATTGACTATAGTTGAAACACACTTACGATGTATCTATTGAGGGGAAAAATGTAAGTAACTAACTTCAGAAAAAAGAAAATTAGAAGGTTCCAGACTTAACCAGAATTTCCTACATGGCTTAGGGGCCCAACTAGGATTGATCAGCTCAACCAGGAAGATTATTAAACATTGTTAAACCACAAAAACTACCTAAGAAAATTCAGCATGAACTGATTGAAAAACCTTAAGCAATGAGTATCTTGTCCTCACATATAAAATACAAAATATTCTTTCTTAAAGATTAAAGGCCCAAAACAATGATTTTAGTGCCAACTCTAGCTGTCTGAAGAGTGTGGAGTAAACTGATACAATCTCAAGGAAGTCTGATACAGTCAACTATCCATTGTAGTTATTTTTTATCCTTAGGGGTTATGTCACAGCAAAAGTAACAGAAGGGGAAGATGGTGGGGATTGAAGGTGTCCTTCAAAAAGGAACAGAAGCATGAAGCAGCTAGATGGCTCATGTGAAGTCACCCAAGGAATTCTGGATAGCAGGGAGGAGTGAAGTCAGCCCTGATTTCAATGTTAGTGACTGAGACAGAAAATAGTGATGTCTCCTCTCTCTGTATCTATCATACCAGCACTGAGACCCACTATGTACCAGTAGAGAATTTTGCTAATAGAAGACTCCAGAAGGGAAACCAGTTAAACACTTCAGGTAAAATTGATACAAAAAGATAATTTTACTTCCTGAAAAATGGCTAAGATCTCTCTGCCCTTCAATGCAGTACAGCATACTGGGGGGGGGGTTAGATGTAGGGGTTGGTGCAATGAGTTAGGGGAGTAGAATAATGACAAATCTCCTCCTGCATAAACCTGAAAGCTATTTTCTTCAAGAACTGCATAGCGTTCTGCCTCTCTAAAAGCTATCAAAGGAACATGAAAAAAAATCTCTTCCCAGCATTTCATGCTCTTTCATATAACACATTTAAAGAGAAACAAACAAGTTGTATGGGACACTGATGAGGTTCTGAACAATCCCTCTTTTCATCAGGATCCAAACTGAGTTTGAAAAGCTGCTTGGGACATGCCTAGCTATTTCTGTTCCCCAGCAATACAGTCATGGAAAGTTTTCCATGTACCACAGCAAGGCCACAGAGCAAACAGTTTATCACTGGAGTGTCTGAGCTTGCACGATGATAAACAAACAGAGAATAATATATGACAAAACCTTGAAAGCAGAATTTTGGACTATAATTACCTGGTTTTAGAGGCTTTTTTGAATAGATTGTGTGAGCTAATAAATTTCTTGTTTAGAGAACAAGAATGAATCTACTTTGAATGGATTCTAATCTTGGTTTTATAGTGGATTTTTATCAGTGCTTTCGACCTAGAATTTAGTTTCTCTGCAGAGATTTTAAATAATAAGGGTTTTTTTTCTGTTCCTTCAAGGCAATAGCACGTTATGTAGCTGCTTGTTTCTCATGTTGCATTTTCCTTAGGCTTTCTGGCGACATACTCTTGCAGAACACCTACAGAAGGCCTCTCTCTATGGCACTGAGTTGGCATTCAGGCTCTGAAACACTTCTTACCTTTCCTATTCTCCTCTGCAGAGGAAGCCACTAGACACATGTACTGTATCTTCAGTATACGGTGGTAGGGAGCTCAGAGTAATTCATGTGAAGAAGGCAGTGAGTTGTCTTGTGGTTCAGAGGTGTTGCCTGGTGGGACTGGCAAGCAACTGCGTTCAAGAGCAATTAGGCAAATTCAAGCTCCAGGGTTCTTGCTGTGCCCTGTCTCACAGCTGAGGACCTACAAAGCTCACAACTTCCTGCTGGTATACCTTTCCTGATCAGATGACACAGCACCAGTGTGAGAACAACAACATTGCTGAAGAGCTGTGGGTTTGGCTGCTCCCAGGCCAGAATGATTAGAAAGAATGAAGGATGGTGAGAAATGGGACATAGGATTTCTATTTTTCTATTTCTAATTTTTATACAAACCTAGAAGAAATCACAGAAAGCAAGAATTACTTGCCCCGCTTTGTTTTCCACCTTCAGGATGTACAGTCAAGAGGACTGATGGTCTCATGTTTTCATACATGTCATTAAAGTCTTCCCATATATTACTCTTGGTTTTTTCCCTACACTAATCTCACTAAAGTACTTAGGGAAGGTCCACTTGACCATTCTGTGATAATGTTATAACAAATGTAAGACGTCTCCAACAGAACAGATATGCCAAACCAGCCTGAGGATACTGAGCTGAATGGAAAGTACAAACTGATCAAATATTTACTATTGCTTCTGGAGAGGGAGCTGAGGAGGTGGTGTTTCCCTGACATTTTGTTCCTGTAAAGTAAAGAACTGTTCTATAACCTTTAAACATCCCTTGAAATTGTTAATCTCACACCAGAGGCAAATTGAGAGATTTAGAAAGCATGAGGTTACTTCTTCACAGTCCATAGTATCAAACATGAATGACACTTATTAGAGAATATCATTAATAAATGAATCGTTGTTCTGACTATGAGAAATAACTGAACATAACAAAAGAATTTACAGCTTAAGAGCAGGGTGACATAGCGATTCTGTGCAAGGTTATCTTGCTCTGTCCTGTTGTGTTAGGCACATGTGCATAGCTGAATGTTTGTTTTAAAGGGCTTACTTGTATTCAAAAAAGTCAGCTAAGAACAGTAGTCTGCAAATACTAGGTGATTTCATGTCACCGATTAGCCAGAGCTGCCAGAACACTCTATGAGTATCACTGAACTAAAAAGCTTTTGCCACCTCCATCTTGCACTGGGTCATTTCTCATAATCTCTTTGGGAAGTTGCTGTTAGAGATGTGACCTGAGGTACAGGCTGGTTGGACTTACATAGAAAGAAAGAAATCAGGAACAAGAAACATAAAATATATACCATGTTCCAGAAGGTAACCATGGAAAGACTCAAAATACAGATGAAATGTTTAGCACAAGAGATTGAAATAGTTCCAGCAGCTGATTTTTTCTGGCAGAACAGCAGTCCAATCTGTCTTTCTAAAAAATGCTCTCATAGCCTTCTGAAGCAACTGCCTTCCCCCTTTTCCATTCCTTTGCACCCCTACTGGAATGAAATAGCCATATATATATACGCGCACACACACCTACACACACCCCCCTACCTTTAGGTATCACAAAATACCTCAGTTCTCT
>WAAB01003341.1:142915-163425 GCA_013389865.1 Piaya cayana | reverse complement strand
CAAGAACAAGAGGCATTGATCTTAGAGATTAACCCCAGCTGTTCTAGAGATTAACCCCAGTTGTACCGACATTACAGAACACTGGCCCTAAAACTAGACCCTAGGGAACCCTACTGGTGATTGGTCACCATCCTGATATAACCCCATTTACTGTAACTCTTTGAGCCCAACCTATCAGCCAATTTTTCACTTGTCAGGACCACCTAAAGCCAGTTGCCTAGGACCGTGTCCAGATGGCTTTTGAACATCTTCACTGATGAAGACTCCACAACCTCCCTGGCAATCTCTTCCAGTGCTTGGTCTTCTTCAGAGTATTAAAAAGGTTTCCTTATATTGAGGTGGAATCTCCTGTGTTTGAGTTGGCACTCATGGCCGTTTGACTTTTCAATGGGCACCACTGAAAAGAGTCCAATCCCATGTTCTTTGCATCCTCCCTTCAAATATTTGTATACATTGATGAGATTTCCCCTCCTTGAGCTTTTTATTCTCCAGGCCAAACAGTTCCACCTCTCACAGCCTTTCCTTATAGGAGAGATGCTGTAGTCTTAGTGGCCTTTTGCTGGACTGTCTCAAGTATGTCCATATATTTTTTTCTGCTGGGGAACCCAGAAAAGTACACCAATTGAACACAGCACTTCAAGTTTGCCCTCTCCAGTGCTGAGTAGAGAAGAATCACCTCCTTTGACCTGCTGATGGTATTCCTCCTAATGCAGCCCAGGATACTGTTATCAGTTTGCCACAAAGGCATTGCTGGCTCTTGTTCTGTATTATATCAGTTAGTGAGACTTTTTTTTCCAACTACATGTTTGAAACAACTGGTTTTGTGGAGAAGTTGAGCATGAGATATTATGCTCTAGAAGTCAGTGGAAGCTTTGTCTGACATATTGGTTCAAGCTCACAGACAAATCATCAAGGCTTCCAACCTCCATTCTGTGCAGTCGAGGACAATAAAAAAAGGAAAGCAAATCAGAGTTCTGTCCTGTTGGTAGGTATGCTTCTTCTCAGAGCTGAAAAATTGTATTAATACCTGCCTAATTGACTTGAATGTTTGGTAAGAATAAACTGAACATTTAGAATTGCCATAAGTAATTTTTCCATAATTTTAGAAGTTCAGCTGCTGTAGTTTTCCTGTACCACTATAAGGATAACAAGGACTGTTTCAGTTGCTGTCTACATAATTTCCTAATGCTGGTCAACTTGCATTCTGCAAACTGTCATAAGTTGTTAGCAAGGAACTTCTATTGAAAGAAAGGAGGCAAGAAAGATTTCTAAAAAAATTGAATTTTAATTAAAGATAAATTAATAAAATATCTTAGTTCATAGCTATACCAGCCTACCACATAACTGATAGTTTTTGTCTGCTCACTGAGTTTCTCCATTTAATGAAATTTTTTTCTTTTTTATTATAGGTCACTATTTATCTAGGGATTTTAGTTTGTTTGGGATTATTCCTTGATAAAAGATTGTGCTTTAAAATCAAGATGACAGAGATGATTCACAGTTATTTTTTTAACTGGATTACTTGCATATCAGGTATTTGGTAGAAATTGATATATTTAGAAATAAGTATCAGCTTTGTAAGTAATGTTTGTTTTCCCAGTATAATGAAGCCCACTGAAATTAATACCTGATATAAAAATAATCCTGTCAAAACTGAACAAATGAACTCTGCACCAGTCTTTCAGAGTTCTGTAAGGTTCTGATTGATAAATACTTGATTAATGAATAATCCTGTTAAGTAAATAACATTTCTGTGCCAAAAGAGAAGTAAATTACAGTCATGGTCAGACTTGTTATAGGGAAGTTACAGATGAATATATCTTCTGTGATGATAATTTAAAACAAAGCATGATAATATTCTCTTTTCTTTGATAGCAATAGGCCTTTTATAGGAATAGTTTCAATGACTTTTTTTCCCAAAAATACATTAAAAGGATTTATGTCCATATCCTGTAACAATGGAAATATTAATAAAAATAGGTGGACATATTTGCATGGTAGTAAACCACTAATATTTTAAAATGGAATGTTTTCTTATTTCCATTGTACTGCATCTGATTTTTAAAAATGTAACACCATTTGATTTTATGTCATCCTAAAAAAAAATATCCTAGCAATACCCAGTATACATCACATGAAGTTAGATCATTTACATTGAAATTCTTTAAACAAACTTAGGTATTTTACTGCACATTAAAAATCTTGTTCACTTGTTACAGGACATATGATATTATCTTTTATGCTTTTGGGATATAGTCTGGGAGATTTCCTTATCAAAAAAAGCAAAGTATTTATTTTTTAAAAATTCAATTTCATATACATGAAAGACTTCATGAAGAAGCAAATAAATCATTAGTTGTGAAAGCTCACTAAAATAGATCAAACCAAAATAAATTAATAGAAGAAGAGCCTGTGCCAGTAAGAATATCTAATTGTAAATAGCTTTTGCTGCAATACTTTTACTGGACAGAGTCAAGTGTCTCGCTGCAATGACATTCCTGACAGTTGTTCCCAAAAAGGCATCAGATGAACACAGGCAAAATGAATAAAATCTAATGCAGTTGTTAGGTTGTGTTTGTTACTGAGAGGTGAGAAGGGATTAAAATGTTTTGGAAGCCTTCAGACTACCTTTGAGCTTCTTTATTGGGGAAGCAATTAAACTATCAGCCTCTAGAGATCTAGAGAAAGCGAGGGCCCTTGTGACTCCAGACTTAAGAACAGAAGGTTAAAGCTTTAGTTGCATCTTCCTTTTGTTACTTGACCGAATTGGAATGACCATATTGTCCTTTCTTGAAGACTAGTTTTAAGATTTAAAATCATTAGTCTCTTTTACATATGTAAAGATCCTTAAGAGATAAAATCAGAATGATTAGAAAGGTGGATTTGCATAATGATTAAAACTGCCACTTGATTTACTTTTAAAGGTATCTTCATTAACAAGGCTTTTTAAAGTAGAGGGAAGTGCAAAGAAAGGTGGTTTTATCTACAAAGAAGTGAACTTGTGCCTTGTGTTCTGATGGAAATTTATATTTATAGATATACTTATTAGAATCTTAGTTTTAACATATAATTAATTTTTTCCTTCCCCAGAAAAAAAATTCTTTCATCAGGTTTTAAAAATGTTTCTACTTTACTTTTTTTTTTAACAAACCCAAAAATTCATGCTGGAAAACAGAGTATCTTTTCAGCCCTTTCTCTATGCATGTGTCAATAAAAAAAAAAAAGCAAGCATAAATTGCCTCTAAGATAAATTAGCTTTTTAATGGTGATGATTTTATTCTTGAAAATGAAGTAGCATAGATTTTAAATCTTAAGGTCATCACAACTAAATGGAAATTAGGCAAAAGGCAGGCTCCCTGCTGTCTGCATGTGAAAGTGGAAAAGGACATTTCTGCAATTCTGGCTAGAAATGGCTGTCTCATTGACTGGAGGAAAAGTTCTTTCACTGCTGGTTGATTTATGGACTTCCTGAATTTCCCTTGATTCTTACAGTTTTCATCTTAGCTTTTTTTCCTCAATTTGTATTATTTGATGTATTCCAGTTGTGCATGATTACAGTAAACCAGGATGGCCTGGTACTTGTACTGTTTGTTGTATTAATGGAGAAAATACAAGCAAGGAAATTAAATTTGATTCTGTGTAGGGATAAGGGAAGAAAATATTTCTATTTATTTCCACTCAATTTCCAAAATTTTCTTTACTAGATTTGTGATTGTCACTGATTTTACACTGTCCATTTTGACATTTGTTGTTTAAACTTGATACTGGATCAAAATATGTTACTTTAAGTTCCTGTGGTCTTACATACTCTTCTATTTTATTGTAAAAGATGGCTTCTGTAGTACAGTGGACATTATGACAGGCTCTTTAAGAAATTATAACTTTACAACTTGGGGAATAATGTATTTATTCATGGGAATTAATTTACTCACAAGTCTAGTATCTAGAACTGGAATTTTTAAGAGACCCTGAAGAAATATTGGTATTTATCAATTTGGTCTTCTTCTGAAAACCTTGGCATAAGTAATTTTACATAGTTATCTTCAATACTCTTGTTTGAATTCTCCTGCCATTCACTATTAACAATGGAGGAATTAGAACATAATATTAATTTATTTTATAAATGGAGAGTGGCATTATCAAAAACTTGCCCCATCAGATATAAACTGAGACTGTTACTTTCATCTGACCTTCCTAATTACAATGTTTAAATGATCATTGTCATTTATGAAGAAAACCAGAGGCTATTAAAACATTAAGTAGGCCTACAGAAACTATTTTCTTTTAATCTTTAAATGCACAGCTCTTTCTTACTTCATCTACTCACTCATTTTATGTACTTAGTCATTGAGACTATTGCCTTTTGCTTTTCTAAGTTTATTCTGCAGAGTCTGCATTGTTTATTTTGGTGATGGAGAAATTCACTGTCTTGATTTGCATTGTGAGTGGTAACCAAAAAATCACGGATCATAGAAAACAGTACTGGGATCTGAAGGGATTTGAAAAGACCATGTCAAGATGAACCCAAGGAAGTTTTACTCTCTATAAACTATACCCAGCATGTATTTTTCTGGGCTGTTCGTAAAGTTCTACGTTGACGGAGGTTCTCCAGCTAACATGTTCCAGTCCTTACCTATCCTCATTACTGGAAATGCTTTGCTGATTTCTGTAACATTCTCTTGTGCTAGCTGAAGATCACTCGCTGTCTTGTTCCCAGTGAACAAATATGCACTGGTCTTTTCGACTTTGCTATGATTTTTTAAAGTAACTGTATACAATAAACTCCCTCCTGACATGAGTTCTGTGGAAAAGACATTGCCAAATCACTCAGTCTTTCCCCCACAGACCATGTGAAAGCCTCAGCCTTTGCAGGTCTAGGTCAGGATTTAGGGGTAAAGGTAATTCATTTCTGTTTTATAGATGCTTCAGTCTATTAAAGAATTCCCTTTTGTTTGTTCCTAATGACTTAACCAAGCAGCTGATGTTTAAACACTTCCTACATAATGATTGAGACTTCTGACTGGGACATTTCCACATAAAAGTTAAGGCTTAATCTTAAACAAATTTAATATGTAGTAGTTTAAGGTATTTTAAAGTTTTTTGTTGTTTCTCATGTAAGCACCTGAATTTTAAATTATTCTGCACCATGGTATCATGGAATTCATTTCAGATGCCATGGACTGGTGTCATAAGGAAAGCAAGTAAAGTAGTTCAATGTACCTCTAAAAAACTAGTTTTCACCTAAATTGTGAGAATAATTATGAAAAGGTATATGTAATCTCTAGAGACATTAATACACTTCATTCAGCTAATTGTTTGTTAAACATCCTTTTCTTGTCCGCTTTCACACTTCACTCCTTCACTTTTTCATCCTTGAATGGATTCATATAATAGTCCACCCAAGTGGTTCTTCTTGAAGAAAATGGTGTTCGTAATGTTGACAGACATGAGGAATGACAGCTCATGAAATCAACTGGTAGATTTTGACTTGCAGTTTTGAACATAATTTCTAGTAGTACAGTTCAAGTTATTTACCTGGATTCAGAAAGCATTATCACCTTTGAAAATAAAGTAATTTAAGTATACACTACATAACTCTCATCTGCTGTGAGACTACTGAGTTCAAGCAAAAAATATATCAAAGTTGTTTCACTTGTCATTCATATCAGCAGATGAGAGACTGGCCCCTTTTCAGCCTCTCTCCATTTGACTGTAGAATAAGGTGCTGTTAATTGGCATGCTCAGAGAGTAGATTGCGTGTCCTAAACTCAAGACAAGGGACTGATGCACATCCTACTAGGATTGAATCTCTTGCATGGCGGTGCCGTACAAGCATTGGCCAAATCACAGTGCTTAGGAAAGACTTTTCTACCTGCTTTTCCATCTGGAGTTAAGGTGCTATGATGGCAACAGTTATCAGGAGAAGATAGAATTTGGGTATGCTCCTATGATGGAAGATCAAGGAATGTGGAGAAAAGTACTAGCCCATGTTTACATGAATTATAGGCAAAACAAACTTCCTGGAAATCAAATTGAGAAACTGATAGATAAAAGCAGATTTGAGGTTGAGGTAGGACAGAAGGAATAACAGTATTAATCAACTAACCAAAAGGACCGAGTATGAAGACTATTAAGTGCCAGAATTTGCCAACACTTCTTTGGTCACAGCTGTGTTATATCAGATAATTTAGAAGGCTTATGGTAATTTTAAAATGTTTTTTTTTTTCTAACAGAAACAAAATTAAATTTAGTACCATGTCTACAGTCAATCACAAGCTGAAATGACATTGAAGGCTGTAGTGTTAAATCTAAATCTCATTTCTTCAGCATGATATTTCTATATTCCTCTGCTATCACTACTGCCTTTTTTTTTTTTTAACAATATCAGCTACTATTTATACACTTAGAATTTCTGGCCAGATTACTGTGGAAGGTTGTGGTACCCACATGTACAAAGTAATATAATAGTGTCTATTCTTTTTGGAACAAATTTGTTACACAGAATGTCAGATGAGTCATTTTGTTCATGTCAGATATCTGAAATAATGGAAAGATGCCAAAGTAAAAGCCCAGTAATCCATGCACTGGTGTAATGGAGCAAATGAAATGCAAAGCTTTTGTACAGGTACAATTTCAGCGCCAAATGCTTACCTGTCAGTCAGCAAAATTGTCCCTGAATAAAAATGAGACCATCTGAGAGGGAAAGGATTTTAATATACATCAAATTCTTTGAATCTCTTGTGAGGTAGAAGATGTTCTGAGGAGGAAGTGCTGAAAGGGAAATCTTAGTTCAAGCTAGTTCACATCATACATATATTGCTGACTGCGACAGGTTTGGGTTTATCCTTATTGTTTGGTATCTCTAGCTCCTTGCATAGACAGGTGATTTCCCTTAGGCTACAGCAGATCTGGCTAATCACTGATTTAAAGTTTTAGACAAGTAACTTGTGGGCTTTTGAAGGCATCTGTGTTTTGCCTGTGAAAGACCCGATTAAAACTTTAATTCACAAAATGCCAGCATCAGAGATATCTCTCCAGGTATCATAGTTATGATTTGCTCTGACTGAAATGTTTTTGATGAGCTGTGCAGCAGAGTGAGCTTCTACCTTTGAAATGGCCATTGGGAGAACATGTTTTGCTACTGAGATATCTTCTTGCAGGCTTAAACATAAAATATTAAACATAGTATTTATCTTATGTAGCTTCAGATTTAAGGCTGCCACGACTCTACATGCTCTCAGTTTATGAAGTCCTGTAGTTTATGTAGTCCCAGTAGTGTTTCTGTGTGCTGAAGGTGCAAGAGGCTAACTAGAGTCAGCATAGGTGTTGACAGTCAGTTAGGACTTCTACTTTTAAACATTAATGTATTGAGAGTGAACTTGCACTACAGGAATGAAAAAAAAAATGTGCAGTATCAAAACTGATAATAAGTAAATCAAGCAAGCTGCGCATACTTTTGGGTTATAACTTACTGAAGTGCAGATTAAAAGCTCTGAACTGATGCATGTGAAACAAAGAACACAATGCTGAATTCATTTTAATCCTCTGGTTTTAAGCGGGTGTGCCTTCTACTTCTGGGTCTAGAAATAATCATTCTCATATCAATCTATATTGTATGACTTCTGTAAGCTGTGAAAATAGTATTTTTCACTAAATTGGCACTTATTATTGTTCATTTGTGGCCACTAACATAGAAAAATGTTGCTGCTACAATGTCAGAAGAATAGGGACAATTTGATGTTTTCTTTTGATGCTGTTTGTTGATATCTAGACCACTGCAGCTTGATTGCCTAACATTAAACCTATAATAACAGTGCAATCATAGCAGTATCATCATGAATGTCATTACAATAGAAACAACATTTACACGGCTTCAGAATGGTAATTATCAAACTTTTTGTCATGAAGCGCTTATTTGCTAGCATTGATCTGCCCCGGTCAGTTGTTAGCTCTTCTCATCTGAGGTGTATTGATTGTATAATCAGTAGATAGAGGCTGCGGGCAGATGAAATTCAGTGTTGTTGGGCAAATTATTGTCTGCTTGCCTGTTGACCTGGACCCTGCTGGTTGTACCTTAGACAGTGGTGGGATTATTACTCATTTCAGTGACCCTGCTCTGACAGAGAACTCCATATTATTATAAAAGATAAATGGCATCCTTCTTTGCTGTGGATATGGTTGAACGCAGGTGTGAGTGTGTAGTGAAACCAAAAATCTAGTGCAGCAGTGTTCCATGAATTTCCTTCAGTTTCTTTTTTAAAATTATTTTTAAATGCATGAAAAAGTATTGTAGAGTTATAGAACGCTTCATCTTATGTACAACGTACATGATGTGTAAGTGTGATGTTTTACATTAGTACTTCAGGAATTGCACTTACCAGACTGTAAGGTATTGATATTATTCAACTTTCAGTTATTACAATCTGATAACAAGGAATACCTAACTAATCACTACTTCTAAATACATACTTTTAAACTTAAAGGAAATAGCCCACTCCTGGTTTCAGTAATTTTGGAAACTCTTCTCTCATTTGTTTTGTTTTCTTTACCTCTACCACCACTGTGAAGAAGCTAAATAATAATGTGTGTAAATGTGTGTAAGGAAGACGGGAGTTATTAGTCAACAGAACTTCAGCAGCTATCAGTTTAGTAAAAGTGACTCTCCTATGTATTCATACTAGGATTTTGATAATAGTAAGAGTTATTAGTGTACACAGCATTTAAGGAAGAGATTTGGTCTATGATTTTAACCAGAGGGAATGCCCTTCTGACTCAAATGACAAGAGGTGATGTAGAAACTGTGGATACTTTTACATCCTTCAGTAAACCCAGCTGTGTCTGGCTAATGTACTCTGCTCTCTGGTGGTGACTATACCATTGTGTTGTAAAGGTCAGACATTACCTGTGCACTGTATTTAAACCACCTATTCACAGCAAGTGATTGTATTTGCATGACCAGAAGTTTTATAATATTAATTGCCTTGAGTCCTGCTGAAGCCACGATAAGAACACTGAGCACTTACACAGCAATTTACTACTTCAAAGTGCTGTAAAAACATTAGCTAATTATTGTTATGCTGGAAAATCTATAGACAGTTCCATATAGCTCTGAATATACATGCATGACCTTAATTTAATTGCCAGAAACAATAGATCTACATTTTTAAAAAAAGAAAGCATGCAAATGGCTTGGTGGATGAGCACAATGATAGTACTACTGCTTTCTCTGGAATAATTACCTGTGAAATGGAGACTTTGCAAAGCAGCACTGTATTTAAACTAGATGAAGTAATGCTTTTGAAATGAAATTATAATTAAAAAAAGACATTGTGAAACTTGTGTGGCTTGCTCTGTAGGTGTAGATCAAGTACAAATATATTGTGGACAGGGAAACTAAATCATGTGCCAGATAGGAAATAAAGCAAAATGTAGAAGGAAGAAAAGTAAGCATCTATGGGAAAGGATAGTTTGTCCTGTAAAAAAGAAAAATCTGTACTTCAGAAACTACTCCATAATATAGTGCATAATTATTTTAGAGTGAAGAAAGTAAATAGTTGTCATCCATACATAGATGTTTATGTATGGTTTTGGTTGGCATTTTTCATAAATACATAGTTCTTTCAAGCAAATAAAAACGTACATTATTTGCAAGAGTAGTAATAGTAGCCATTAACTTATTAGGAAAAAATTAAGTTTATTTTTCAAGATATGGCTACTATAAATCATACAAGAAAAGAACAATTCTTAGCTGAGAACTTAGCAGGCTAATTAAAGGGGAGGGGAGCAGTCTTATGAATCTATTATTTTCATCTTTAGCAATTTTGTTGACCAAGAAATACCTCTGCAGCATCTTCTTGTGATGTTTCTTCCAGGCATTTGTCTTGCTATGATGAAGGCATAATTTGATGCAGCACAGCTCCGCCACATTGGCTCAAACTTATGTTAAAACCAGGCTGTGAGGAGGAGCTTTAAGAAAGTCAATATAATCATGAGATACAACAGGTAAAATTGCTTGAATAGCTGAAAGATTCAAGAGGAAGAAATGATGGCACAGTAGCAGGAAGGATTCAAGTAGCCCTGATGTCCTTCTGCTGGACTTTGTGTTTGCCTGGCTAGCAGAGGTTCAACAGGCATCCTAAAGACAGTGGTGAGCAGAATATAGCATTATAATGGTAGCTGCTAAGTCCTTATTATCTACTGTATATATTAGCCAATAAATAATTAATTTGTGCTTTTAGTTCTGTATATCCTGCTTGCATTTTTTTGTAGGTGGCAAAACCTGCCTGAACAAAGTGATCCAGAAAGATTTCCAGGCATTCAATGTGTAAAGACAGTGGGGGTGCCACTGTGCGTCCAGTCCTTTTCAAGACTGTCTGCCAAACTTAACAACCATTTACTAGCCTGGAAGGTAGGATAGCCAAACCTCTGATTTTTTTTCTGCATTTAGTCTTCACATTGAAATCTGGTCTACTTGGTGCTGTGAAGACTGCTTTTGAACATGGTAAAACATTTTTATTTTTCATTGGAATCTTCGGAGTCCAAAGTAATAAGAATTAGCTGTATTCAGGGCAAAAGTGTCTCATTTTTGTTTCATTTTTGGCAGGATCTGGAAATCCCCTCAGAAGATATTTTCCAATAAACTGGAAAACGGAAAAGTACAGTATTTTTGTGGAATATTTTAGGGGCCTTTGTAATCTCATACAGACTCACTCATCTAAATGCCATTAATTTTGATATGTTGATGTCTCAGCTGTTTCTAGAATTACAAATCCAAATAATATTGTGGAGAGATCTTATTTGCAGACTTGGTGCTAAAGCCTAGTAGGATTCTGAGCCAGGCTCTTCAGATATGATAGACCAGGAGGCAGGGAGGAATCTTAATTGGTGATTCTTATTGCAAAGCTATTTTTCATCTCACATTTATTTTGTGAAGATAAACAGTTGGAAAAAGATTATTAGATACTTCCACTCTAAAAAATATAATGAATTTGTAGCAAAAAATATAACTAAAATGTGGAAATAAAAAATGTGAAGAAGCTAGTGTTTAAATATCAGAAATATGACACCAAGCAAGTCAGAACATTGCCATGTCTTTCTTGAAAGATGTATGGTAGAATGAAAGCAGTACAGGAGTTGAATATCTCAATTTGAATATTAGAAGTTGCAACTTTGAAGACACTCTTTTTTATTATTTTATTGTCTAATATCTATAATATCAGTGTGCTTAAAAAGAAATTGAGGAAGTAATAAAAATGATCAGTAGTTCAGAATTCTAGACTTAGATCAGAATTTCATCACTTGACTTTTGATTCTCTAGAGATTGTTCTTCAAAGTAACAGTTGTTGCTATTGCAGCCCTTAGGGAAAAAGTACTGTAACTGAGTGAATCAATTCAGCTAATTTCTTTTCCCTCCACCTTTGAAATTTAAATAATTCTATATCACATTAAGAGGCTTATTGTTCAATCTTGGGTCTGCCTGGTTGCTTAGTTTAATGCAAGGAGGCACTGCAGGTAAGTAAGGGCAGAATAAGATGCGATTTTCACAGTAGCTCACAGTTACTCTGAATAAGGTTTAGCAGGAAACCATAACCTCATCGTTCTTTGTGTAAACCCAGTGCATCTGGGACAAAAATAATAAAGAAATAATAAATGGATTCATGTGATACATTTACATTTTTCAAAGCTTTGTTACCTTTCTTGACTATAAGCATTTAATATAGACTAATGATACTAGAAAAGAGTTGCATTTTTTTTACTAGTTCTTTTTCCACCAGTTTCTACTAGTTCTCATTGGATCACTTTATCCAGGAGATCATTCACTGTGACAATAACAGGATGCGTGTCAAGAAAATTAGAGGGGGAAAAACAGTGGTGGTGAAAGTACAATTGAAAAAGTCGTCAGGCTGAGTTTTGCATCAAAGAGATGCATCAATTAAAATGTTATTAAAATGAGTTGCTCATATTGGTCTATTAGATTACTTTTTGATGGATTCAAAGTAAGTAGAATGTTCTTTCATATTTTGATGGAGTCCATTGTCACGTTCTTTGATTTCAAGTGTCTATTTAAAGGTTTTAGGTTTGACAAGATGTAACTCACATAGCTAATCTCTTGATAATGCTGAAACAGGGAATAAAAAGCCCTCAAATCCTCTCAGAGTGCTTGTGGAATTTTTGTAACCATTATTTGTATGCCTTTTGACATATTCCCGATTTCTGCTGTATTTTTAACAGTCATATTGTCTTACAAAGAAATCTTTAGCCATGGCTATTGCAGCTTATTGCAATACCAAATCAAGACTTTCAAAGCTCTTTGATGTGACAAAAATTTGAATCTGCTCTAGATAGTCTAAACAGATTGAATTAGGCACCTATTATTTGATTGACTAACAAAGTCAATAACACAAAATTGGGGTTTTGTTCATTTGTTGGGGGGGTTTTTTGTTGGTTTGGGTATTTTTTTTTCCCCACTTAGTAATTATTCCATCTATACTGCATTCTGGTCACCTTCTCCCCAAAAGGGCATTTTGTAACTAAAATGAGTCTGTAGAAGATGTCATGGTAAGTCAGCACAGCTGTCTCGGGAGCTTGCTGAGCTTCATTTTGTTGGAGGTTGTGAGTACATTTTGGGAAAGTTCTGCTTTCATCTTGTGTTCTTCTCTTGGGATTTTTTTTTTTTTTTGCCAATGTTGTAAACAAGCTGCTGGTCTGGATGGACCTTTGGTCTGACCCTGAGTGACCACTGTGTCAGAGAAAACTAGAAGGTGTCATGATGAAAGTACAGAAAATAATTAACCATTACGTATACTGTGGTAGCTCCTTTGCTATTTTTTTCCCAGTGTTTTCTTTCAAATCAATTCAATTTCTCCTCATAAACATGGAACACAATCCATGTGCATCCTTAGAGCCTCCTTCTGTTTCATTCTAATAATGCTGTAATGCTTTAGCATAACTTAATAAAGCTTATTTGTAGTATGTAAGACCACTGTAGTTAAAAGAAGATACACACTAATACTTATTATACCTGTGTAAAAAACCATGGAAGTACATCACAGTGTTATTTATACACAGGCTTGGTTTATGAGCATAAGCATTCAGAGAGAGGGGAATAAACAAGAAGGCAGTAATATGCTTATACTAGGGCATGAACTGTCCACTTAAATATCTGAGTCTATTGAGAGGCATACTTGTCTTGTTAATGAGGGGGGTGGAGTTATGGATTTGGAGTTTGATGGCTTTTTTTATTTTCTGTGAGCATCCATTTTTTACTTTCCATGGGATATCTAAATGCTTTTGCTAGATGGGCCTGTTTGTGTTGATGTACTTTAACAGTCCCCTATCCATCACTGCATTTACTCCTAGTATGAGACAGATAACAGTTGCACCTAACTGGGGAGAGTGCGGTACTACTGCAGAAGGTAATTGGCATTTGTGAGAAAAAAAAGCTTCATAAAGCATTTCTAAATTACAACTGAATTGTGAGGTGTGAAGTGTTGAGTACCACCTGCTCTCCTTCGTTCTCTTATGTAAGAAGAACCCAAACACTGAATCCTTTGTAAGAGAACACAGGTAGTTTTGTAACTTCTTCCTGCTTTGCATAAGGAGACCTGTTTTACAGAGATTTTAACTGGCATGGCAGCAAAACAATGATAAATGCACTGCTGACACTATTTTAAAGCCTTTTAAACATAGACGCCTTTCTTGTGCTGTAAGAAAAGATTTAATTATTATGAGTTGATTATTCTTATAAATTCCACCTTAAACATTTTTAAGACTGCCACTATCAAGTTGAAACACTTCACTTTACTCGTCTTTTCACCTATCAGTACATCATTCCAACTGAAAGCTGAAGGATCATTTTCCTTTTCCCTTAACTGTTTAATCCTCCCTATGATTCCAGAGAGCACCACTGTGAAAGCTCTTTATTGTATATTGTGGCAATGAGCTGCACACTAGAAAGGGTCAGGGCTCTAGCAGTGGCTGAAAGTACCTGGTCAAGACTCCAGGTTACGCTAAATTGACAGACTTTTTTCACTCCACATACTATTTTACATAAGGTCTTGGTAGGAATGGAAGTGAGTTCTAGACATCACATCTAAGCAGCAGCTTGATAGAGTAGATAAAAGCTGATTAAACAACATTTTTAATAGTGTTCTTCAATGAATCAACTAAGGCCAAATTCTGATTCTGGTTGCTGTTAAAGAAGTTGTGTAAGACAGTATTAACTGTAGACATACTCCACCTCTGCACTGAAATAAGTGATTGCACAAGTTGGAGTCATAGACAGTAATTTGTTTGGAATATGAGGCATGTAGTAGTCTATAAAATAATTTCTAACATTTGCTCATGTGAGCTACATGGAAGCTTTATGTAAATAGATTGAAATGTGCTACTACATAGAACTGTCTTTCCTGTGACATGGGGGATGTCTGTCTTTGGTTCTGTTCTACACCGAGACAGTACATTTAACAATTGCAAGCACCTTATGTCGCTTCACAAGATCAGGTTTCTCATGAGGGCCTTATTCCTGACTTTCTCTCCCCATTGCCAGCCCAAATTGCAAGAATATTTGCAACCACCTATGTTCTGCAGAGAGAATTTTTCTCCACTGGAATTTGCACATTGAGGAGCCCTTTAAAAATAAAATACTCATAATATAGAAACAAGATGAGTGTTTAGTCTCAAACCAATTTTAAGTGGTATGCTATGCTCTATGGTTATTTTTCATAGTGTGCGACCACCAAAGAGTAATGGGTTTTGAAAGTTTTACATTGGCTGAGTTGTTTTGGAATGAGTAAAAGGATTGGGTTTGAGGTTTGAGATTTTTTTGCCTACTAGGTTATTTTGGGGGTTTGTTCCCTAATTGTTTCATTAAAGTGTTATAGTAATGCTGTACTGTGGAGAGAGACACCTCTACCTATTTCTCGAAAGGCCAATTGCTCAAATAAGTACCTGGGTTTTAGAAACTTTCTGTGTTGTGTACTAACCAAAACTGAGGGTTGAGAGCCTTATAAGAAAAGAGGGAGGGGATTAAGTCCCTGGAAGGAAAGCTCAAATAATTGTTTGAGTGAGACTACTAGTAGCAAAATCTATTTATGTACTAGCTGGCAAAGAGGGTAGCATGTTGAGATGGAGACATAAGCTTTCCTGGGAGGGCAATTGCTGGGATGCTGTCCTCTCAGAACATCAAGTGGAAGTTTGGATGACTGCATGTCATCATTCCTCTACTCTCAGCAAATGTCTGAAATCCACTGACTACACCATAACTTATTAGTGTTGTGGGGTTTTATGTTGCATATGCAGTAGGCTAGGTTGCAAAAAAAGAAAAGAATTTTTCCTTCAGTGGGTTTATATTTGCTTTTTTGTTGTTCCACTTTTTTTTGAGAGTTTTATTCTTTACAAAATCTAGTGTTTAAAAACCAAGAAATGAGGTAGTTCTGTTTGTTAGATATCATCTCAGCATTTCAGGTTGTTTTTTAATATATATCTACACATGTATTATGGGTTTTACCACAGGACTCCTCTCTCATTCAGTGTACATACTAACAAAGATCAGTGAATGAGCAGCTATTCATGTTTCCTGTCATTCTTATTGGCCAATATGTGACCCACATGTGGTGTTCACATTCAGTCATTACATTGAATCAAAACTATTAATTTCTCCATAGGCTTTCTTTCCATTGTAGCTATCATTAGCATCTGAATGCCTTACAAACTGTAATTAATTAATTTTCACAAAGCCCCTGTGAGGTGAGATGACATTATCAAAAGAGGAATAAGCCACAGAGAAAAGTGCCAGCCTATATTTTGAATGCCCAAGTTGACATGTGTAAGGTGTGGTTTTTTAAGCTACTTAGTGTTCCACAACACTTTATTTCTTCTTTTTCTAGCTTCCTCTTATTTAGCTATAAGTGCCAAGCAACTTTTCAAATGAGGCCACAGATAGGTGCTTTATGAATAACAGTTACTTGTTGTGAAGCAGAACATTAAGCAATATCATTTACCAACCATCATATCATGCAAGCACTGATACTATCTGGTGCTCAAAGATGGCATCTAGCTACCTTAGCGTTCCATTTTCTTATTATATTTTCTTTCATCAGTAACAACTCACCATTGAACTTATTTTGAAGGAGATCCAATGGACCTTAGTGGTCCTCTGCACAGACCCTTAATGCATCCTCAGGGAGTACATAAGTTCCCCAGTGCTGGGATGAATTTGAAGAGCAACACAATTCTGGCTTTCCAACATGGAAAAGAAAACACTGATTAGCTAGCAGCCTGAAAATGTCATGTTTAGCTGATAAATATGAGCCATTTCTAAAAAGTAGGAGCCAGGCTGGCCACTTGCGGCTGCTAGAAATAGATGTGTGAGGTGGAAAACCTCAGTACAACAGGAATAGTTAAATGGATCTTTTGTTTCCTCACCATATTGGTCTTCAGATACCTTTCACTCCTTCCCTTTCGAATAATTAAAGGGTCATTCAGGAGAAGAGTGATTTTTGGTGTAGCCTACTGGTGATTTTGAATAGTTGGAAATGGTGAAGAGATTCTCTGGTGGCTTCTGTTGAAAGTGCAGGGGAACAAGTCCAGTTGACTGCACCCACTGGATTGCCATGTAACTGGCAGGAGTTATTGAACTGAATTTTCATGTGGTATGTGTTAGTGTCTAATATGTGTATTTTTTAGGATATTTTGTGGTCAATGCATAGATTTTACTATGTACAGTTAGAGCATTTGTCTTAATTATCACCTTTAGAGCTTGTAACAGTAAGATGTGAACACAGATTCTTTTTCTGTAAGAGACTTCACAACTGAAATGATTAAGAGATAGTTTTGATTGTTAATTACACTTACCTGTGCCTTCGGTTTTGGGTCTTGGCTGGTTTGGGTTGGGTCTGCTAAGATTTTACTACTCAAAAAATCTTAGTCTGTGTAAATGACATTTTTTTGAGGCACTGTTGTATGGTCATCCTCTACCCACACCCCAGTCGTTGTCCTTATTAGAGTGTGTTCAGTGTTCCTGGACAGATAAGCCTGACAGTTCAGAACCCATCGCCTTATTGTTACAAAAAAACTTGACGGCAAAGCACCATATGGTGTGAGATCTACTTGTTAGGCCCTTTGAAGGGGAGAAAGGAGAGAAACCTTGCAAAACTACAGAAGCACTTTATTCTTCACAAATAGTCATTACTGAATCTCTCTGATGTTCACAGTAGGGGATTTATTTATGATAATTGTTTGGTGTCTAATGGTGTAAGTTAGTAAATTCAGGCTTCTTTTCAAATACTGAGGTAGCTTTACCTAACATGTAATTCTTGGCTTATATTCATCTAACTTCAACATCCATAGACTGGTGTTTTACTTTTTTAGGAAGTAATGACAGTGTAAACCTGATCCAAATATTTTCCAGAATTGCTGTCTTGGGGTTTTTTAAACAATGTGGGGGAAATATATTTATTTCATTTTGACTGAATATACAGATCTGTATTTCCTAACTGCTTTGAAATGTCATGTCATCCTCTAGTTGATTTTTTACTTACTTAAATGTATGCATGAAAGACACTAGATTAAACAAAGCATGACAATCAAGAGGTATACTGCTTACTTCATGTATCTTGCATACACTGCTTCAAGGGACTGCGTGATTTTCTGGGAGACTGATAACCCATTCCAAAACGGCATTGATGGTTCAGTCAGATTTACTTACATGTGATTTCTCCTTCAGTGAGATTATTAATCCTTCAGTGATTTATTAATAAGAACTACTCTTTAATTGAATGCTTTGTTTATCAATATCCTTCTTTTTTTTCTTTTTTTAAGTATCTCAAATAATTAGGAATAAATCTAACAGAAAAACAGTTCCAGGTGGCCAAGTCTGAAACTTCTGTGCAGTAAGGGAAATAACATTGATATCTGCTTTTAACTGCACTACTCCCTATAGGATAAATAGAAGCATATTCATCAAAATATATACTTATCAAATGTCTCTAAATTTATAACATTTTATCAAAGACACTTGCAATAGTTCTCCTAGAACATATGAGCATATAAATAAAGATGTACTTTTAGGTCTTTACCCAATGCAGTTCAATTTGCCTATAGTTTTTAATTTGGGGGCTTTGTAAAGCATACATTGGTCATAGCCTTTGAAAAAGTGGATCTACAGTTCAAGGAAATTTCTCAAACAGAGGTGAAGATGTTTATACTTCAAACTTTAATTTGTATTTCCTGGCAATATGAGTATTTGAGTTCTGGCATAAGCAAATAGGTAAAACCAAATCAGATTACTAGACTTTCACTAAACCAGAGCTGTATGCTATTAGCAGGCAGAAAATTTTTGAAAAGGTAGAGCGTACAGAGAATACTAAAGTAAAAGTTACTCGTGGGTGGTGAAAGGTCTTTCTGGTTGAGGCCTTTCTGATTTTTAAAAAAAAAACAATGACTCAAATTTAAGTTTAACAAAAGCACTATACTGTAGCTAAAGTGTTTCTTTTAATCTTCTTTTAGCTTTCTGGCATGTAATATTTATGTATAGTTGTAGCAGTTAAACTCATTTTAATGGATGAATTTTTATTTAAAAGTATAAAAAGATGTTCTGTGCTGCAAGCAGCAGGTGTGTTTTTAATCTTTAATAGGTCACCTTCCTCGGTGCAAGCAGGCAAGCTGTTATTGATCAAAGAGGTTTTGTTGGGTAGCTCTCAGATTATTGAGTGACAAACTTTATTGAATTTGACTTAACAGAAGTCAGAAGACAGCTGAAGCATAAGAGCTTGCACTACCATCAGAGTCATTTTACGACAGCCAGGGAGCAAAGCTCAGAGATGGATACTGAGCTCTTTGCTGGCCCTTGGAGATTAACTGAACAACCTTCCTACCAATTCCCAAGCCTGTCAGCAGAACCAATTAGATTTTCAACCAGTAGACAAGAAGGGTGGCACTTGGGGACCTTTTTGCTTTAGGTCGAAGGCTTTTCAGACTGCAATGAGATGACATTGATGATGACACGTTGAGCATTGGTTGGTTTTAAGACAAGTTAAATTAGCAGTCTTGAAATGATTCCAACTGTCTCCTGACTTCTCACTGTTGCCATATTCAGTGGATCCTGTCAGGAGCAGGTTGATGACTTAATAGTCTTTCTTGAGTGGATTTGAGCACTTTGGCTGTGTGTTTATGTGTAGTTGTCATGCTTAAAATATTCATATAAAGGTTTGAAATATTTATTTGAAGGAGCCTTCTGCAGAGTTCAGCGGTATGGCTCTCACTGATTCTGCCTACTTTTTCTTTTTTTTTTTTTTGCTACTCTAAGCAGTTGTTGCTAAAAAAATGTGACTTTAACTGTGTTTGATTTGTATTAAGTGACATTATGTCTTGTGGCTATTGATAACATAAAGCACTCAGGAAATTTAAGAATTTACTCAGCAGTTGATTTCCAAAGGTGTGGATGGCAAGTTCCAATCCCACCTGTACAAACATTACAATGGTTTTGAAACATTTCAGATTAGGAAAGGTGTATTCAGCTTGTACAGTCATGTAAACATTATGTAATCTTTGATTCTAATCCAAATGGTTTGTGATAGGTATGGAAAAAGGGGAAAAGGAGGAAAGGATAGAAATTAAGATGAAGTCTCCCATAATAAAATTTCCCTAGGCTATTGAAGCAAATGAGCAGGATATCATGATGAAACTGTTCTTTTAAAACTATGTGATACTTTAAAGACATTTTGCTGAAATGGATTGGCTGCTAGTCTGTTGTAAAAGGAGCTAGAGAAATAAAAGTGACGTAAGCTAGCAGACTTTAAATTTGTACCTTAATGTGAGCAAAAACCCGTGTTACTAGAAATAAATTGAATCTGTCAACATGTAGGTGTTAAAATTAGCATGCCTGTAAATTTTAGTATTTATTAATATTAAATACTCAGTATTTAAAGGTTATGGCTAGAATATTTCCTCCTGAATACCAGAGGTTAAACTCCTACATCTAAATCCATGCTTATCCACCAGATTAGGTACTTAACCTGTATTTAGAACCTGATGTCAAGTATTCATTTTGAAAATGTTGGTGCCATTTCTTCAAATTTCAAATTCTCAACTACTATTTTCTCTCAGTAAGAATTCTTCATCTTTTTTAAGGATGGTGATTTAAAAGAAAATAAATGAGCAATCACCTGCAATACTTAGACATTATTGTACAAACCACAAGCAGGATAACACACAGGAGATTGACTGCAATTTAGAGCATATCAACTAATCATAGAATCATAGAATAACCAGGTTGGAAGAGACCCACCGGATCATCGAGTCCAACCATTCCTATCAAACACTAAACCATGTCCCTCAGGACCTCGTCTACCCATGCCTTAAACACCTCCAGGGAAGGTGAATCAACCACCTCCCTGGGCAGAGTGTTCCAGTGTCCAACGACCCTTTGTGGGAAAAACTTTTTCCTAATGTCTAGCCTAAATCTCCCCTGGTGGAGCTTGAGGCCATTCCCCCTCGTCCTGTCCCCTGTC
>WAAB01003341.1:86125-142065 GCA_013389865.1 Piaya cayana | reverse complement strand
CCAGTCTTCCAGGACTGTTGGAAGATGATGGAAAGGGGTTTGGCCAGTACATCCACCAGCTCCTTCAGTACCCTAGAGTGGATCCCGTCTGACCCCATAGACTTGTGGGTGTCTAGTTGGGCAAGCAAGGCTCTGACCACCTCCTCTTGGATCATGGAAGCCTCATTTTGCTCCTTTAGTTCCGGGGTTTGTACACAGAGGGAACAACTTACTTTACAGTTCAACACTGAGGCAAAGAAGGCATTAAGTACCTCAGCCTTTTCCTCATCCCCTGTCACTGTTTTTCCTTCTGTGTCCAAAAATCCAGACCACACTGTACTGTTGAACTGTTTTATTCAAGATTATCCTCTACATCAGTTTTTATGCTATCTGCATATTTTATCTGTGATGTTTTTATGTTTTCAGATGCAGATGTTAAATAGCATAGGGTCAAAAATATACCACCTCAGGATCTCAGGAGAAATATATGCTCTGGATAATAACATTTTGAGACCTCAGTTTTTTGTGCCATGCTGAATTTTTGTCAGGATAATTTTAGAATCCAAGTATTTGTTGCTTTACAGATGCTTCATCAGCACAATCTTTATTTGGTATAAATCTATACTGACTGGCATTAATTATATGGTCCTTCTTGAATTCCTTCCTAATTAAAATCTTGTAACAGCATTCCATTACTGTCTCTAGGACCAGTATCATGTTGTCAGAGCTACCTGGGTTATTTCGCTTGCCATTTGTTGAATATTAATATAGTACTAGTTTTCATCCACCCTTCAGGAACTTCCCTATATTCTGAGATATGTTAAAAATCAGCATTAATTGTGCAAGGAACTGCTAGGCTATCATAAAACTCTTAGCTGCAAGTTAGCCATATGTATACTGATTGAAAATTATCTGACTGTAGTAGCTGTTGAATATCTTCCTGAGATACTGTTGAGAAGGAACTATATCCTGATCATTTGATCAGAGCAGGTTATCCTGCTTTATTTCCCAAATGCAGAAAATAATTATTTATTGAACTTTTCGACCTCTTCTGCATGATTTGTGATGGATATGATTTATAGATCCTCTATTGTTCCTAGTATGTTTTGAAACTAATTTAAATTAATCTTAAATCTTCTAACAATTGATTTATTTTTGCATCTATTTGCTTCTCACAGAAACATTTCCTACCTGCAGTGTCTTCTTGAAATAGTAAGGTTTTTAAACCTTTTTCTTAATATAATGTAGATTTTTCTTAGATTTCAAAAAATGATTTTATGACATTAGAAACAAGAATCTAAACCACTTTCTTCTGTGAGCATTTCTGTGTTCAAATTCTTTTCTCACTCTGATTTAGCTTAAAATTATTATTAGATTGTGAAATAGGTCTTCCAAAACCATCAGATCTGTAATTGAGTTTGGGTTATATTCCATCAGTTTTGTAACAAAAGTGTTGAGTCATGATAGCTTGACTCTAAACTCTGATTTTTAGTTCCACAATCCATCTTTATCTTTCAAGATGAGGTTTAATGTGTCACTTCCCTAAGTTGACTCTCCTAATGATTTGTCAAGTAAGACATTTTAATGCAGTTTAAGAAATTCCATTAATTTTTAGAACTAAGAGTTTTATGCTGTTGATAAATGTCATGTGATGCCAATTGTAATGAGAAGACAGAATTCTTTTCTTCCCTTTGCCTTAGTGATAGGACTTTGTGGGAGGTTAGTCGTGCTGTTCTCCAGTGTAGCTTAGTTGTCTCTTGCACATAACAGGAAGGAATCCATTAGGATTTTGATCCATACTGTTTACATCACTAATGTAAAAAGATTGAGTATAGCATATAGAATAGCAGTGGGTAGTAGTACATGGGAAATCACAGTTTTCTCTCTGTGGGTTTATATGTAAACAAGTAACAGTGGTCCAGAGTGGGAACATGCTTGAACACCTTAACTCAATGACAGTGGTCTAACACTATCAATTTGAAACACTGAAAGCAATGGACCAGGATTTTGCTTCAAGACTATAAAACCTTAGTTCTGTCAGAGTGGCTTGTTCTGTTCTGAGGGGCTATTGTAAAAGAGAGAACCACAGGAAAAGAAATAAGCATGTTACCAGAAAAACATTAAAAGTTCAGAGTTCATAGTACTCAACTGTACATTAAGACTAATAATTCTTCATTTGAGATTAGTGGTGAGGTTTTGTACCTTCTGCCCAGACATACCTGTTTATTTAAGTTTGCCTTAATTGTTTATATCAGTTTATGTAGAGTGGAAAGAGGTTAGTTGTTGTTATATAATTGCATTTCTGAAAGAGGAGGATACAATGGTATCCCGTTGCATATTAAACTTTTAAAGCTTGACCAACAGCACATGAAGACCAGTATTGTCCTTCTTTGGTTCACTGCAATTACAAATAATGACCTCTGAATAACTTTTAATCTTCCTTGTGACTAGTAACCAAAGCCTCAGACAGCCACTTGTGCTCTACTTGTTTTATCATTGTACTACAGTAGCAATCAAGATGAGAGAACTGACACATCTATGGCCTGTGGCAAAAGCTAAGCAATTAAGAGACTCAGTACTGGATTACATCATCTTAAGGCAGATTTGTTGTGAGTGAACTATGTTAACTTTCACACCCTGGATATCACAACAGTTTTAATCTTTTAGTAACATCTTGTGTAAAAATTAATCATAAGCTTGACTGGATTATTTTTGACATACAGAAAAATATTGTGAAAAGCCTTTCTTGTGCAGGATTTTGATACATGGATAATATGTCGTAAATCTTCTGAAACAGTATGCTTCCATTTTGCCTCACTATTTCATTATTTGGGTAAAATCTCTCCACTGTAGAGGGGGACCAGGTCACCTGAGGAACCTGAACATTTATAAGTCTATGGGACCTGATGAGATGCATCCCAGAGACCTGAGGGAATTGGCCAATGTGGCTGCCAAACCACTCACTGTGATATTTGAAAAGTCATGGCAATCAGGAGAAGTCCCTGGTGACTGGAAGAATGGTAATGTTGTGCCCATTTTTAAAAAGGGTAGAAAAGATGACCCTGGGATCTACTGACCTGTCAGACACACCTCTATGCCTAGGAAGATCATAGAACAGATCCTCCTAGAAGCTATGCTAAAGCACATGGAGGACATAGAGGTGATTAATGGCAGCCAGCACAGCTTCACCAGGGGAAAATCTGTATGACCAACCTAGTGGCTTTATATGATGGGGTGACCGCAGCAGTGAACATGGGCTACAAAGATGATCAGAGGGCTGGAGCATCTTCCATATGAGGACAGGCTGAGAGAGTTGGGCTTGTTTAGTCTGGAGAAGAGAAGGCTCCAAGGAGATCTTAGAATGATCTTCCAGTACCTGAAAGGGGCCTACAGGAAAGCTGGAGAGGGACTGTTCATAAAGGCTTGTGGTGATAGGATGAGGGGGAATGTGTATAAACTGGAGAGGGGAAGATTTAGACTAGACATTAGGAAGAATTTCTTCACCATGAGTGTGGTGAGACACTGGGGTAGGTTGCCAAGGGAAGTTGTGGATGCCCCCTCTGCAGAGGTGTTCAAGGCCAGGTTGGATGGGGACTTGGGCGACCTGATCTAGTGGGATGTCCCTGCCCATGCCAGGGGGTGAAACTAGATGATCTTTAAAGTCCCTTCCAATGTAAACTATTCTATGATTCTATGCTTCACAGAATCTTGGAATCACTAGGTTGGAAAAGACCTTGGAGATCATTGAGTCCAACCATACCTGTCCCCTACTAAACGACATCCCTTGAGCAGTTCATCTACCGATCTTCTAAATACCTCCATGGACAGTGACTCAGCCACCTCCCTGGGCAGCCTGTTCCAGTGCCCAATAACCATTTTGGTGAAGAAATGTTTTCTGATGTCTAATTTGAACCTGCCGTGCCAACTTGAGGGTGTTTCCTCTTATACTATCATTTGTCACTTGGGAGAAGAGGCCACCACCCACCTCAGTACAAGGATAAGTGATAAGACTTTAGTGATAAGACCTTAGTGATAAGGTCTCCCTCCAGCCTCTTCTTCTTCAGGCTAAACAGCCTCAGCTCCCTCAGCCACTCCTTCAGCCTGTAGTGCTGCATGGGGTTATTGTGTCCCAAGTGCAGGACCTGGAACTTGGTCTTGTTGAATGTCATACTGTTGGTCTCAGCCCACCAATCCAGCCTGTTCAGATCCCTTTGGAGAGGCTCCCTGTGCTCAAACCAGTTGACCCTTCCTCCCAGCTTAGTGTCATTTGTGAACTTACTAAGGGTACATTCAATCCCCTCATCCAAATTGTTGATAAAGATATTGAACAGAGCTAGACCCAACACTGATCCCTGGGGAACACGACTTGTGAACAGCCTTCAGCTGGATTGAATTCCATTTATCACAACTCTTCAGGCCTGGCCATCCAGCCAGTTCCTCCTGATTGTTGCCCAAGTTACATGCATTGGTGTAGGGGCATTTCAGTTGGGCTGTGGATCCCACCATACTCCCAGGGGAGGAGTCTTCATCCCTAAGTGACTAGTCACTGTCGTTTCTAACCCATCAATAACCTTTGCTTCTTTTCTGCCATTTGAAGTGCTATCCCCCACTTCCTCTGAGGTGGCAGACCAAAGGGTCTCAGTAGCATACCATCACTCAAATACTGAAGTGCTATTCCCAGGCTTTTTTTCCATCAAACCTGGTTTTGTCCCACTCTAACTTCACATCTAATTTAAAGCTCTGTTAATGAGCCCTGCTAGATTCTTTGTAATTATCCTTTTACCCCTTGGGGACAAGCGTACCCCATCCTTGGACAACAAGCCTGGTGCTCTGTAGGCCAACCCATGATAAAAGAACCCAAAGTTATGCTCCTCACACCAGGTTCAGACCCAGCTATTTATTTGATGTCTCTTTCACCTTCCCCAGAGGTGTTTAAAGCATGGGTGGATGAGGTGCTGAGGGGCATGGTTTAGGGTTTGATAGGAATGGTTGGGTTTGATGATCTGGTGGGTCTCTTCCAACCTGGTTGTTCTATGATTCTATGATTTTACTCCTTCCCTCATCATTCCCTGTAATAGGAATGACAGAGGAGAACACACCTGTGGCCCTGATCCCTTCACATTTGTCCCAAGGCCCTGAAATCCCTTTTAATCGTCCTCAGGTTTTTTGCTGGGTTTTCATTACTCTCTACTAGGAAAATCAATAGTGGATAATAATCCATGGGCCTAACTAGAGTTGGAAGTTTTCTTTCCACATCTCTAATCAAGGCCCCAGGTAAGCTGGAGGCTTCCCATTGTAATGGGTCTAAGTCTGCTGATCAGGCCTTCTGTTCCCTTCAGAAGGGAGTCCCCTATCACAATCACCCATCATTTTTTTTTTATGGATGGCTTAGAGAGTCTTAAACTAGGGAATGTTTTGTAAGACCTATCATCTACATTGAGGTTTGGTTCTACTTCACATCTATTGTGCAAGGGAACCTGGGAGGCTGAGGTTGACACAGAGGAGAAATGCCTGCTGCATCAGGCAGGAACCTGCTGCCATTCCCCTCTAAGCTTCTCTCAGCTGACTGGAGACAGAATGGAGAGTCCTTTGTTATACAACGCACGCCTGCCTGCTGAGTGTGAGACAGGGAGCGTACGGTGTTATTCCAGTGGTCAGTCTCCCTCTCACACTCCCTGATTGCTCAGCCTGCTCACCTCCTCCATGAATTCTATGACCAAGTGGAGTTCCTCCACCCGAGCTCTGCCTGGGAGGCTGCATCAGTTGTGGCTGATGCAGAGCTTGGAGAGGCCTTAATTTTCTGCCTAGTGGACACCATGCTTCCCTGGTACTTCTGGCTGAGGTCTAGGACCCTGCCCATACCGGTACCTGCTCACCCAGCCTGTGTGAACCGCCCACACAAACTGCCGTGCTGCGCCCTTCTGACATGCCACACACCTGCTTGCCTGCTCCTGTTTGCTGTGCTCCTGTAGGTCATGCTCCTTTGGGGCCATTTAAATCTCCCATGGATGTTTCCAGGAATGCCCTCTGCATCAGCCACCCGCATGTGAGCTCCCACTTCCAGGAGTCAGGACCTGCCCATCCCTAGCTCCCTCCTGGGCTTCCCTTGCTCCAGGGGCCACCTGTCTGGCTTGATCTAGCACTCAGTAGCAGAACTTACCATCCCTGCTGCCGATTTGCACCAATTCATGTATGTGAAATGTGTGTATTTGCACAGTTTAATCACCGTGGCCTCAGTAAATGATCATAGAAGTAAAATTCTCTGTATATTGTTAAAAAATGTTACTTAAAAACAGAACAATGAATTTGGCATCACTTTTCAAATAAGAAAAACACTCCGCTCTCTAGCTCCAGGAACATTTGGCTTCAGGAGACAGAAGAAGGAGTTACATCAGATAGGAAGCTAGTGATGTCCCACATTATGCAGAAAATTTGCTTTATTTTGAAAGTGGCTTGTGGTTTTTCTTTTCCACCTTTGTTAATTCATGCTGTGTAGCTGTATAAAATGCAACATAAATAATTGGCTGAGATAATTTCGTTGACAGGGAAGTTCTAGAGTAAAGGTGATGCATGTCATCAGGGTGCCTTCTCATATGCTCATATCGGGGATGTTACTAATTTGGCAGGCAAAATTCTTCCACATCTATCTTCCTTTGAGGCTGGATGATTGCCCTGAATTCCTGTTTATGCAAGTTGGCATTAGCTTGGACTAACTACTGAGCTTATGTCAGTGTTATCTAAGCCTGGCAGTACACTGTTAAATATGAGCATAGAGAAATCACTTTTAAATCGCTATTTCATATGCAGTGTTAAAATGAATTTATAGAAGATTTCTTGGTTTCAGTCATGTTTATGGAGCATTTCAGAAAAATGACTAAGGAAAATTGAGAGGTTTGTATGTACTTTTTAGTGTATGTAAGCAAAATAACATGCAAAAAAATGTGTACTACACTACACATGTTATTTTTATTAAAATGCTGTTTTCCAATCGTTGATAAAATGTAGACTATATGCAAGAACAACTTAAGGTAAGACCTAGTGAAGGATGATTAAGGCTATGAGCTTGTAGTGTTGTCACCTTCCATTCAGTACATTGCAAAGTTCTTGACCTAAATGTATTTTTTATTATAGCCAACTAACTTTCTTTGAAGTGTTCTAGTAATATCTGAAACTTATTCAGAAAAAGATAAATCTAAGAAATTATCTAGAAACATTTTATTCTGTTTTCACATTAACAATAACTGTGAAGGAGTTGTCAATACTTGTCACAAGTTAAAAATATTATCCAAATTTCAAAAAAGGACAGATTTTAAAGATAAGAAATTGCTGTTGTCCCTACTCTTCCCCCTAAAAAAGGGGTATGCATGCACTCGCGTGTGTTACTTAGAAGAAAAGTAGACTACTTGTTGGACTTGTGCGAGGCTTCCCTGAGACAGTTTATTAGAAGATAATGTAGTTAGGCAAATATTTGTGTGTATTAAAGATTATTTTCAGTAGAGTTATTAATGTCGGACAAAGGCTTCAGCTTAGCAGGCATGAGTTTAAGTAACTTGTAGACTGGGTTTACGTGTCTCATTCCTGTACACTTAGTCCAAAGAGTTGTGGGTGGAATACAACAATAAAATGATAAAGTGGCTGTTGGAAAAATTACAAGGAATTAAGACTCTGATCTCTACATAAAACTGGTAAATTACACAGATGACATTTATGAGACAGCAATTTGCAACTTATTGTCATTGTTTAAAAGAAGATTAAAAATGAATATATAAAGTGGTATTAGAGGAGCTACATAGTTCCATATTTCCATATTTGTAGGGAAGCAATCATGGCAATGCATAATTATCAACAGATGATTTGGGGTCATGGGAACTGCCATTTCTCATAAGGCGGATGGAAGTAAATGGTTGAAAATAGCTGTGGAGTGATGCAAGATGTGTTTTGTAAACAAGAGGCTGTCAAACATATGTGTGGGAAGAGTCTTTTCTGTTGGGGGTTTGGCATGAACTTGGAAGAGTTGTAATAGAGGAAGTGGGCAGGTGGTGTTTTCCCTGGAAGCTATAGTGAAAGAATAAGCACTAGAAGTTTATTTGTCTGGCTGAAAATAAGTAAGGTAGCAAAGTATTTTCAAGGTTTAGAGATTATAACTTAAACATCAGTGTGTGGTGGTACTTGGAATGAATGGAGTCCTCCTACATGTGAATAGGGACTATGAGTGCACAACATAGAATCATAGAATGGTTTGGGTTGGAAGGGACCCTAAAGATCAGCTAACTGCATCCCCCGTGGCCTGAGCAGGAGCACCTTGCACCAGGTTGCTCCAAGGCCTCTCCAACCTTGCCTCAAACATTTCCAGGGATGGGGCATCCACAGCTTCTCTGGACAACCTGTTCCAGTGCTTCACCACCGTCATAGTGTAGAATTTCTTTCTTAAAAGCTATTAACCCTTGTGCTATCACTACATGCCCTTGAAAAAAAGTTTGTCTCCAGGTTTCTTGTAGGACCCTTTAGGTACTGGATGGCTGCTATTAGGTCTCCCCAGAGCCTTCTCTTCTCTAGGCTGAACAACTTTGACTCTCTCAGCCTGTCTTCATAGGAAAAGTGCTCCAGCATATTGATCATCTTTGTTGTCCTCTTCTGGACTTAGTCCAACAGATTCACATTCTCCTTATGTTTGGGGCCCAGAGCTGAATGCAGCAGTGCAGATGGGGTCTCATGAGAGCAGAGTAGAGGGGGATTATCCCCTCATTCAACCTGTTGGTCATGCTTCTTTTGATGCAGCCCAGGATACAGTTGGATTTCTGGACTACAAGCGCACATTGCTAGCCCGTGTCGAGCTGCTCATCAATCAGCACTTCCAAGTCCTTCTCCTCAGGGCTGGTCTTAATCCATTCTCTGCTCAGCCTGTATGTGTGCTTGGGATTGCCCAACCCATGTGCAGGGCCTAGCACCTGGCCTTGAACTTCCTAAGGTTGGCACAGACCCAGCTCTCATGCCTACCAGAGTCCTTTTGGGTGGCATCACTTCCCTCCACCATGTCAACCATGCCATACAACTTGGTGTCATTAGCAGACTTGCTGAGGGTGCACTCACTCCAACTGTCCATGTCTCCACCCAAGATGTTCCACTTCATTGGTTTCAATACCAATATGTGAGAAAGGCTACTTGTCACTGGTCTCCACTTCAAGACATTGACTGCAACTATTGGAGCGTGACCATCCCGCCAATCCATCCACACAATACTCCATCTGTCAGATCCAAGTTTCTTCAATTTAGAGATAAGAAAATCATATGGGACGGTGTCAAATGTTTTGCACAAGTCCAGGTAGATCCAAGGTCTGTAGTAGGAGCAGCAGGACAGGTAAGAAAATCAGGGAAATGGACTGGACAACAGGCAGCAGCATGAAGACTGGGAATCAATCTAGTTCTGGAGAGTCAAGTTCAGACGCATGGAGGCCACATTACTTTTTATAGGGAGTGGTATGCATGGCAAGATAAAATCAGTAACTCCTCACTTCATTTTCTAACATTCTTCCTTATCAATCTGCCTTTGCATCAGACTGGCCAATGTATTTCATCTAAACCAGAGTATTTTGTGAGCTTTCTGCCCTGAGTTATTTTCCTCCTATCCCCTTACTTTTATGACAATGTGGCGTTAGCGAAAGGTATCTCCTTCAGTATTGCTGGAGAAGGCTATACTTTAATTGCAGCAGTACACAGTTAACAACCATGTAGACAATCATTCCCTGTAAATACTTGACACAGAAGAAAACACCGATCTTGGTTTCCTGCCATATTTATTTTGCCTTTTTTAATGTCTTAAGTGAAGGTATTATGTGATATTATATGGTCATGAGTCACTGAAATAGAGTGGTAAATTTGTGAATAAGGCTTTAAGTCTTGCTTTGGCATGCATGGGTAGTAATTGATATTTTTAAGCAATCAAGTCACCTTTCAGAAAGTTTGTTGTATTAATAAAATACCTGTATAACAGTAAAACACGTTGTATGGCCTAAGCAGCATACATGTTATTAGCCAGAAAAGCAAGCAAGCCACATTTCCAGCAATGACTGGTGCAGCTATGCTGGAATGGGCAGAAATGGCATTGATCTTTACTGTCATACAGAAACCTTATCGCTTTTTGCGTTTTTTCTATCTTATCATATTGTATTACTATCAATAGTATCGCTACAAAATAGAGGTGTTAGCTTATCTATCCACAATTATATAAAAAGATGTTACAATTAAAGTATCATAAAGCTGTTCAAAACCACAAAAGTTTCTGGACCATATCAGTCTTATGAATGGCTAATGCAATATTGCTAAATAGAAAATATAATACTTTTTCCAATGAACAAACTGCAACAAAAACAATTTAAATCTTTTGGGGCAATGTAACATTTCTGTATTCAATTGTGATTTAAGTAAAGAACAATTAAATTGCCTAAAGCCTTCCCACTTTAAGAACAATTTCAGAGGTATACAAAATCAATTGCATTGCCTCTTCCTAAAAGTGACAGCCTCTGGAGCTATTTTCCATGCTTGGACATACCTTCACAAGGATTCCCTACTATTGGGAGGAGAAAGTCATTCCAATTTGGGCAAGACTGTTACATCAGCCTGGAGAGAGAAAACATGTCTTCACAGAGAATTGCATTCAAGTGAGTTTCCAGGATCAGGAGGTTTGAAGACAAAGGGTGTAAGGAGTGTCCAGAGGATGGCTAGCCGACGTCTGATCACTAAACACTGTTGAACTTCTAAAGAGAGAAGTAATACTTCTTTTACTCAATAGGCAAAATACTTCCACGACTACCTTGGAGGGAGCTTACATAATGTCCGCATCAACATAGGGGAGATATCGGTTGTGTAGCATGTCTGCTGTACTGGAATGAGTAATTATGCTCTTTGGTAAAAATGTGTACTTTTCTAAGGCTTTTTAGAAGTCTTGGCATGTCTGAAAAGTAAGCCACTGAAAAGTTCCAAATCCCAAAATGGCATCATTCTCTCAGTCAAAAGTTAATAACCAATAACATTTAAGCAACTTGAATGCAACACAAAATTTCAGGTATTCATTACTGACATCACTCTATACTTTCTGTTATTCTCTGAAATGTCTTGCTTGTGCTTTGTGTGCTCCCTTGAAATGTCAGTAGTTTTGTTATGGGGAATGATATATCCATTTACTCTTGCAGTGATTCTGTTGTGGCTGTACTCTAACTAATACTTTCCCAAAGAAATCAGCTGTTATCTGCCTTCTCTCTGGAACTTGGTGAAGATATCATAGTCTGTAGGAAATAAGGTTAGAAGTGACCTCCAAAGGTCATCTATCTATCCCCATTACCTCAATATCACCTCCAGGGAATATGGCAATGGCATCAGCTCCTTTTGTATATTGTAATTCTCCCCTGCTTAATGATTTACTGCTGACAGAAAGAGCATTTTTTGAAAATTTCAGGTGTTATTAACCTGGAATGTTAGGGCTTTTGGAGGGGAAAATCAAAAATGTTTCTTGTTATCTGTCAGTGTCACAGAGAAGGATTTCTGGATTGTGTGCTGATTTGACCAGTCTAGTCTATTCTCAGTTGTATTTCTGAAGAACAATCTAAACATGGAGGAAGACTTAATGTAGAACTCGGGGTTTTTTTGTTAAATAATACTGCATTGTAAATTGCAAGAATGACACAGATGGAATTCTCTGTGGAAAGTATTAGGTTTGGTGCCTTTCCTTGCTAGGAGGAAAGGAAAATATTTCTGATTGGTCAACAAGTCTCCTCTGAAAAGTTTTTAAATGTCAAAATTTGTTCTTCAAAACCAACCTTTACTTAAAAATTTAACTTTATAAACAACAAAAAAATCAAAATCACTATTACATGTTTCAGTATATTTCAATAAAATGTTTTCTTTAGATGATTCCTTTTGATGTTGTTGGTTTCTTTGTTTAGATTGACAATGCATGGTGGTTTTAGACCAGGATCTAGATTGGCATGTTTTCCATTTGAAAAATATCCAAAGGTTGACAGGGAATTTAAAGGGGAACAGAACATTCGTACACTAGAGAATATGAAGAAAAATTTGATTCCTGGTGGTTCTGTCAAGATAAAAATCTTACAAAATAAACTTAACACATCTGCTATAATACAGGTCTAAATTTCTATATGGTTTGTTTTAGATGCCTTACACAAGAGCAACTTGAAATATCTTAGATATGATTTTGATCTTTATAGGGCAGCCATTCAGAAAGAAATACCTATATTTATGTGTATCGAGACATAGGCAGCTAAGAATTCAGATATGTCTGGAAATGTTTTTTAAATGGAATCTAAATATGCAAAACATGCTTTGGTATGCAGAAGCAAATTTTTCATCTCGGTTGTTTTTTCATTCTCAAATATATATTTGGATGTTCTTTTCATCTATCTTTACTTTCATAGAGGCAGATTTTAAAAACTGTTAGGATCATTTCATAATCTATTACAAGAGATAGACACCCACAAAGCTTTGAAAATCTGATCCTATACAGGCGTGGTGCATCCCTCTCACAATCTCCCTCTCTGATCTTTTGAAATACCACCCTTGAGTGAATCTGAAGTGAGGACATTGTGATTCTTCAGATATTCCTGATAAATTATTTTGATCCACAGTCCGTAATGTGCTTTTGTTTGTAAATTTGCAAAAAGATTAATTTTAGTAACTATATCAGGACGGTGTGTTTGACCTTTTTTTCTAGATCAATCTGAAACCAGTATGTCACAAATCAAAAGGCTTCTTATAATAGCCAAATGTTTTTGTTGCACACTGAAAAGCAAAAAGTATGAAAATTGCATGTTTTATTTTGTTGATGTTTTGAATTGGAACTTGATGGCCTTTCTTTTGAAATAGTTAAAATATTATCATGCTATAATTCCATATTCAGTAAGATTGAATGAGAAAGTTGTGTGGTGTCACTTTATACATTTGCCTTTTTATCCTATTTCTTTATTAGCAAGTAAATACAGTTTCTAAATGTAATTGGTGTAATTATATGCACTGAGCAACTTTATGTTGAGCTTCATGTTGTATTACATTTTCCCTTTATATAGTTGATTTTGATTTTATATTATAGTCTTTGTAAATCATTGCTTGATTCCTTCTCATGTAGAAGTAGTTGATTGTTGTTGAACTCTCAGCTGTATCTCCTAATAGAGTCAGAAAACACTTTTTTCTACACTGGTATTCTTCTTTGTCTACTTTGTATTAAAAGGAATATGGGTTTCTTTAGTGTTCACATATCTGTAAAGATAACTTAATAAAAATTTTACACACATTTCCAATAAAGGCACAATTATTGTTTGCATGCATTTGCTTAACTCTAAAAGCCTATCCTAAAATCAGATAAAAGCCACCAAACACTGACACTTTTGATGTTTCTGTAATAAATGAGGTACAGGGCTTGAAAAGAGTACCTAGTTCCTAAGTAGGGAAGGGAAGTGTATTTACATATTATCCAACCAGATAGAGAAAAGACAACCTTCATCAGCTTCTGTCACAGAAGTTGTGCAGTAGGGCTGTCTTCCTCCATTTTTCCTTTTGGTGATTTTATAGAAATTACTAAGGTAAAACATTATAATGGACAATATTCATTTGGGATTGTATTTCTTTTCCAAATAGATATTAAAAAGTGATTTTTCCACATTATTTCTACTACTGTATGATTTTCTGCCATAACCTCTTTTCATACCTCTATTGTGGAAATTTTTATATTTAACATAACTGTTGATCAGCGTGTCCCTCACAGATGTCTTTTTTATTTGAGGTGAAGTGTAATTAACTTTTTAATTTTTCAACAAAATTTTTGCCAGCCATTTGTATAGTTTGTGACTATTTGTAACTATTGTATTTATCATTATGGGAAATATTTAATAAATTGAGTAGTTGGTAAGTCAAAAAACTTTTTCAACTGCATTCACCTTAAACTTTTCTCTTTTAGAATAGTATCCAGGTTTTTTTATTCTGCCATCTTATCTCCAGCTTCAGGTTTGCAGTTTCTGTTCAATATGTTTCTTATGAACTTTACATGTCTTTCAAAAACACACACTGTATTCTAAAGTGAGAGTACATTTCTAAATCATTAAAATTATATGTAAGTGAAATTGGGCATCACTGTTGCTTCATTAAAGTCTTTGCAGTGCATAGATATTATTCAGATTAAATTATCCTCTAGGATCTGTATATCTACTGCTTGTGACAAGTCAGAGAAAGGAAAAAAAACCCCAACCCAGTTGCCTAGAGTTAGTAAGACCATTTTCTTGCACAAGGAATAAGGGAATTAATGAAATGTGGAGTCAATATCCCACTACAGAAGTAGAGAAACTTCTACAGGTAGTTCTTGTTAAGAAAGAAGTATGCAGTGCTGTTGGTGACATTTTGTTATGTGAGCTATTGGAAATAATAACCTATTGTGTGTTATATAGAAAAATGACAACACTTTGTAAGAGCTTTCATTCTGTTTCCTAGTGACAACTTCTGGTCAGCGTTAAATGGATTCATTAGATTCCATTAAAACAATTGTTAATCTGAAATTTCAGCTATTTTATGTAATTCTTTTTCATGAACTCTAGACTGAGTTTTAATAATTTGAATCAGGAATGTTCAAAAAGTACTTTAGGAACAATGTTGAAAAATCATGTAGCTCTGTATTTTTGAAAGAATGAAGTCTATGCCTTGTGTTTTAGTTAATTCTGTTAAATCAATCTGACTTCTCTTCTTTCAACAATTAGCAGCAGCTGAAGGGTTTTCTCTGTCTTTTTCTGCCTGATAGTTTATCTGCAGCAGCAGGAACGAAAGATCTTAAAACACTGGCAGGAGGAGGTGGAAATACCAATGCTAATTCAATTTAATATAGTTTATTTTAAACATTTTCTATTAAGCTTGTATTAAAGCATTTTACATTAAGGTTATTAACTGCAGATAGATTAAGTAGATTTTTAAGCAAATGATCATACCATTTTAAGAACATAATTTTCACCTGTAGTTTTGCAGGATTCTTCAGTCATTGCTACCTAGAGAGCAAATGGAACAGATTAGCCCAAAATTCACAAAATTTGTAGTTTGGGGCACAAAACCAGTTGTTCCAGATTTCCAATGCATAAACGTTGAGCTGTTTGACTTAAAGTAAGTGCAAATGTTTATCTGTTAGGAATTTCAGTAGATTACAAAAAGATAAGATTTCTTATTAACATAATAATACCTATTCCTTATACTTTATGCTAAAATCCTATGTATAAAAGATTTTGAAAGGTTTGAAGATTTCTTTTGCTGTTGTTCTTCAGAACTGAAATTTTCTCATTCAGCCACTGCTGATGAATAATGTTCTCCTAGGGAGTATTCCATAGACAACTTCCTTCTTCCAAAATTGCTACTATTTCCTATTTCTCTCAATGGGATTGAAGACACAGTTGCCCTCAGCAAAGATGCACTTCTGTAAAATGACTGATGCTTCCCATTGTTTCCAATATGGGTGGAACTGCTTTTAGATAGAATAATTGTCCCTGAAGCACAGGAAACAGCAAAAATTTTTAGCCAGATTAACAGTGACTGTCTCAGAATCGCAGGATTAAGATAGTTATTTATCTTTAAAAATTAATTTATTTAATCTAAACTTGCAAGTACTGTTACATGAGAATTGTGTGGAGTTGCAAGATAGGTCTCGCAGCAATGCTATTTTCTGTCTTAAATACTACCCATTATTACTGATAATTCATAGATCCGTTTACTCTGTAAAAAATATCCTATATCCCATGACTGATTGTACTGTGGGATATGTAACTGAGTGCAGCAATAGGTTTTATTCTGACAATTGGTTGGGTTTATAGTTTTTATCTTCTATTTTTAGTGGCTATAACAGACTTGTACTGTTTAAACCTGTCATCATCATTTTACCTTACCGTTTCCATTGTCATTCATTTACTATAATACTTGTTGAGGGAATGTTAAAAGAAGTAGAGAGAGCAAATGTTCAGGACAACAAACTAGATGTTTTATTTTTCAGAAGTGTGAGGAACAAATTGTTGTATTCTACTAATATATACTATACTCATTACAATTATTACCAAATAAAACCAAAATGTAGCTTACTGACATGAATTAGTTGTTATAAATAAAAAGAGATGAACCTAGCGCACATTTTGTTTTATTAATAGCTATTTAGTACCTTTGATTGTGTTTTGAGTCAGTAATATCTGCAGTAATAATTACAGTTTGGGGATGTTTCAGTTCCTACTGTGAACCTTAGGAGTATTTGGGGACTTAAAGTGGTCCTCCCCATTTTAGTCACTGGCAATAGCTTTATATTTTCAACTTTTTTTTCAAGATTTACTGAATATCTGACAAATTGTAAGAACACAAAGCATAACAATAATTACTTTAAAAAAATTAATAAGTAGTTAATAGCAATGCTTATAAAGGAGCAAAATGTAATACAGCGTAGAAAATTACACTTTTTTTTGTTTGGGGATATTACTGCATTCACATATCTGAAAACAGTGTATTTGCTGCTGTGTGATCTGTTGACGTCAAAATGGTTCTTGCTAGCGGCAACAGTACCAGGAGAGTGTTTCGACCTTGTTTTCTTCTATTTTGCCCTTTTTCATGCCATTTGTTTGCATAAATAGAGGATACTCATATTTTTAAATGACAATTACAAAACTAAGGCCATATATTATTTTTAAGAGCAAAATGGAAGAGTATTTATTCCTTTAGAGGGATATTTTGCTAGTGAAACTTCTATCGATAACTTCAAAGCATATACAGTAATGTCAAAAAAAGGACTGACATGATCACAGAAGAAGAAATGTAAAAGTTGTAAAAACAAGAAATAAAGACAGAATGCTTGTATTCCCTGTCATTCTCATTAACTTAATGGACTTAATGGATTCCAGTGAACTCTTCCCTCCTTTTTACTGATTAAAGATGAGAATTATCTCCTGTCTGTTTAATTTATTTGTTCACATTGGTGGGTTTTATGACTCTAGTAGCATAGCAGCATTAAGATCTCATAGAAATAAAGGAGTTTAACATCTGTAATTTGTGACCTCTTTTTGTATAATGATGGTAAAAGAATAGCCATAACATTTCAAAATTACTTTACTGAGGATATTTAAATCCTTGGTTTATAGATTGGAAGGGAGAGGCCTAGGCCAAGAGGCATGTTATCTTTCCTGTTCTGGAGTAATCTATCAGCTGAGGGAAAGAATGGATGACCAAAGGATAGAACGCTAGTTTATTCTGTTATACAAGCTCTTTCAGAAAGATGGTAATATTTACTCACCATAAATTTAGCATTTGTTTTGAGGAAAAAAAAAAAGAAAAATCCAATAAATACTAAATTTTAGCAATAAATAGGACTGTTTAGACAAGAAGATTTTACAATTAAAGGGAGTAAGAACCTTAGAGATAGCTTGGTTGATTTTCATAAAACATTTCTGCCACTTCCATTTGTGGAACTAAAAAGAAAGAATAAGCAAATGCTATTAAATAGCAAGGAAGTTATTGTAACCATACAGAAGCCCTTCAAACTTGCTAAAATCGGTAGCTCTAAACATAAATTATAGCAGGCTAAAAGTAGAAGGGGAACTGAAGAATCAAAATAAGTTTCTAGGGTGAAACTTTGGTACAATCAGTGCATGGGATGTAGGATATTTTTAACAGAGTAAATGAATCTATGGATTACTAGTAATAATTTGCAGTTTAAGACAGAAAATGACATCACTGAGAGACTGAATGAAGATGGAGATATTAAGAAAGCACTCAGTCATTAAGCCTACTTATGGTGGCACATCTTCGGGTATTTTGCGTTAGGCTATCTATGAAATAATCAAGCTCCTAACAAAAAAATAAATTTCTTCTTCAAAGTAGTCATAGCAGGCTGGTGAATGGATGTTTTACCTTGATGTAACTAGTTTCTTAGGCTTCTTGAAATCATTAGGAGGATTTCAGACTGAGAATTTTACTTTTGTCCTTGCTCATCTTGGCAAACCAGTAAGCAAAACAGAACACACTGAAAGATTACATTATGATAGAGTCAAAACTTGCATGTGCTCTTGCAAGGAAAATTTCATTCTGCTGTTCTTAGATATATTTGAATGTGATAATACAGGACCAGATGAAGTACTGTTTTCGTTGTCTTCATGGAAAGCCTTCTTTAAAACAGATTATTTGGAAAAACTGTGTATAAATCCTACATGTGGGTTTCTCCTGGAGAATTGTGTGTTCCTGCTAATTTGATCAGAGTAGTGTTAAGAAAGAATAAAACTTTGCCTATGTGGCAATCAGATGTGTCCATTTATGGACTCTGAAGACACAACTGGCTCTCATAAGAGTGTGATCTTTTTATAGAAAGCCTTTTGAGAGAAAAGAGCAAGTATTTCCAGGCCTGGAAGTGAAACATACAACACAGTGGAATCCCTGGAAAAAACCCACAGTGTTCAAAATAGGGCAGCTGCCCTACACTGATAAACTACAAACCAGTTAAGAAAGTAATTTCAGGCCAAGAGAACATACGTGTGTTTTTCATGCACACCTAAAGAAAGGACAGTCTGTTAGGTGTGATTCTGTCCCAAAATAGCTTTGTGTTAACAGGGTCCAAATGCTAAGTAGTTGAAAGGATAAACTCATGAAGAGTCGTAAGTAAAAAAGAGAATGAGGAGGTGAGGCCAAATTCACGACAAAACAGTGAAATTACTTTGTGAAAGTGATGCAGAAAGCCCATATTTATTCTGGGAATGGAATGCTGTGAAAACATTTGAGTACGATGAGCTCTGCCTTTCATATAGGTAAGGAAGGTACGGTGCAAGTGGCTTGCTTGTAGAAACATGGCCAGTGTGTAGCAGAATGAAGAATTACACTAGATTTTCTCACATTCGCAGATCATATTTGCTGACCTACTTTGACTTCAGTGCAAATTTATCTAAGACATAGATTTTACTTTTGCTCTATTAAACTGACATTTTTCTGATGGTTCTAGAGTGGTTGTGAACTATTAAATAGGAATCACAGAATTTATCTGTATACTTTTTTTGTAAAACAGGATTTGTCATACTCCATCAGAAAGAACATGTCAAATCTGGTGTGATCATTCCTCATGTTGCAGTGAAGTAGGAATCTCTTCTACTGTACTATATCCATTTGTGCAATACTCTAATGTGGAGACATTCTTTCTCTGAACCTGGTGAAGTCTGTGCATAGTCTAACACATGATACAGAATGATATTACTTAGCATGTGTAGTTATGAACACTATGGTTTAAGTATTTTTGCAATTATATAAATGTAAATTTTGATTAGAATTTTCTGGTTCAAGACCATATCTCTTTGATTTTAAGTGAATGTATGCAATTTCAAAACTGAGCTGCAGTGTTAGATATAATGAAGTAAATTCACATGTTGTTTCACTGGGAACAGTCCTTTTATGACACCTTAATGACACCATAGCTTGTTGCACTGTTATTTTTCCAAGTCTTTACAGGCTATTCTACATAGTATTTACTATCTTCTTCGGTTGCACTCCTTTCTAAAATTACTATTTGTTATTTCAGTTTGAGCATTTTCGGGTAAGTAGTAGTACCGGAATAATGCATACTGTTCCATGTTATATTACTTTGAAATACTGAATATCAAAAACAGAAATAAAAGAGATGGAAGGATACAGAAAAAGAAAGAAACAAAAATTGTTTTATGCTTCCTGCCTTTGGAATATTTTCTGATAACTTTACCTATTATTTTTATTTACCTTTTGTTATATCATCTTCATTGTATTCAACATAGCTGAATGGAGTAAAGCAAAATAATGTAGCTAGTTCTTACCATGAGGTGGATTAGAATGAAGGAGTAGGTGACTCATCTAATTTGCACAGTGACACAAAATTCAGAACAGGTTGCTTTTGTGTAGCTACACATCTTTATTTTTATCTTTACATTAGCATAAGGAACTCTTTACATAGGGAGTAGTAAAGAAATACTGAATTGCCTTTCGTGTATGGGTATATGCATCTGTGAACCCTGACTCATACTGGTTTTTATTTTCATGTAAGTAATGTTAATAATTTTGCCTTTCTATTTAGGAAATACACAACTCAGAATGAATTTAAGCTAACTAATATACTTCAGGGTATATTGCATTGTTATAATGCATCCCTAAATTTAATACTGACATTATTCTTTTAACTTTTTTTCTAATTTTTTACAGTACTTATCTACCCAAAGACATAAGTAATAGGAAAAAATTAAAGTATGTAATCAAGTTCTATGGTCAGATCAGTGACATTTTGCTGGCATATTGATGAAACTATTCAATGGTGAACATTCCATTAGTGCTTGATGTAATCATGTGTCAAGTCATGTACAGTTTCATGAATGTTGAATGAGAATTGCTTACTGCATAAACAGAAAAATATATGTATCTACGCAATCCATTGTTCTCTCAATAATTCATATTTTTGTCATTATTGGTTATTGATACTTAGGTTTAAATAATATTATGGATTTTTTTACAAAATAACTTTTTAAATACTAATTCCTTGAGGATTGTGGAAGTAACCACTCATTAATGTTTCTTCCAGCACCAAATTTGTTGTGCCAAGACACTATTTTGGTGCATCCTAAGAGTGACACCTTATTGCAATAACTGGATATTCAAACAAGAGATAGTGAGATCTCTGAAAATATTTTTGGGTTATGTTAATTTCCCATATTTTTAGTTTGAGAATATTCTCCTCAAGAGGGGACTGTTCTGCAAAAAAATCACACTCAGGATGCTCTATTTTGAGAATGCAAATACATTAATTTCATTTTTTAAACTGCTGCTAATGCAAAGTGCATAACTCCATAATCCTTAATTACTGTACCTTGTCAAGAGCACCTCTTGGATGCTCAAACCTCTTAGGTTTGCTATATTCTTCTTCTCCCTTACTACTTATTAGCAGATACTTTTACTCTCTAAGAATTTCCCCAATGACATGTATTAAATTACATTATGTAAATTTTGCATAAGATCTGTCCAGACTATTATAACTATACCAACTTAGTAGAATTCTTATTTTGCAAAGTCCACACATGTTACTGATTCTAGGAAAATGTAACACATAATAAGGAAATATGCCATGAAAAATCCTGTGTCACATTTGTAATTTCTATTTTATATTGAGTAAGCCAGTTTCATGTGCATTTTTCAAAAGTACAGTGTAATCTGTCACTACTGTCACTACCATCTTTACGAACAGTGTCAGTAAAATTGAGGCAAAATTGATGTATTAAGAAGTTGAAAGTCTGCCTAATATTGTGTACTACCTGCATGATGAATATAAAATAACAATGGTATAATGCATTGTGTTCAGCTCAAGTAATGATACATGATTTTTTTTTAGTGTGATGAAATGAACATTGTGGGTCTGTCTTTTGAATTTGGGGAAAATTTAGATTTTTATATACATTTAAGTTTAGAGCTAGACTTTTCCCATGAAGGCAATCACCAATTTAACCATAAAATTCCTCTTGAAACAACTAGTATTCTATCATTACTAGTGCCAAGAATTTTCTTTCATGCTAATAATGGCAGATATAAAGTAAAGCCTAAAGAAATTATATGTGTAATAACCTCCTAAAAATCAATTTTGCTTATACACAATTTAGAAGGTATTTTATATCTTAGAAAATACTTAACTACACTCTGAAGATCTCTGAACCAATATGATTACTAGTGAGATCATTCACTTTGCAATGGACCCCAAGAATGCTTACACTGGACAAATTGTCTTTATTTTTTTGTGAACGATGCACTTCAATTTTAAGTAAAGGAGTTCAGTGTTGCAGTGACTTAAAAATAAGACTTACAGATTGTCTTATAAAATTCTGTAGATAGAAAAGGAAATAAGTCATCATGTAGTAAAATATGATTTGCAAGCAATGCAAGAGTGTTGTCTTAATTACAATCCAGTCTTCATAAATTCTTAAGTAAATCTATGTAATGTTACTACAGAATGCTTCCTGTAATCTTTAAAATGGTTCTTCTGTAGTTCCTTAGTGACTACTGAAATGATAGTGGGCTTTGAGATGATCGTAGCAAACTTTTTCCTCATAATGACTACATTTATACACAGTTAACTAGTCAGATTTATGGCAGTCATCCACTTTAACTGATTATGCTTACGTGCTAAAGTTTTTGTGCAAAAGTCAAAATTGTATTTCACACCTTAAAACAATATTTTGCCTATAATTTTAAAAATATTTGCATAACTCTTAATTTTATGTTTGTTCATGATAGCTCTTGAGAACTGGGTATTCCAATCTAATTTTCATTTAGTTTCTTGTGAATTCCCTGGTAGCTGCAAGTGAAAAATTGAATTTAGGGAAGTTGGTAGACATCCAAAGGGTCATCTTGTAGAAAGCCAGCCTTCTCTGCACAGCAGATACAGCTTTCTGATCCACAGATCAGCCAAAGGCACAAAGCCTGTATGTTATTTAGAGTGCTGAAGAAAGAACCAACACAAGATTTCCCTGTGGCTGATTGAACTTGCATTTGAACTGAACCACTCAAGATCTACACAAAACACTGTGGGAACAACAGGCTGTTGGTCAGGTATCCAGAGAGAACTACCAGTGTTTCCCTGGGTTTCACCCTCTAGCACATTCATCTGGTTTTTGAAGATATGATCAAGAATCACAACATATTCTCCTTCTTGTGTCCTTGTATTCTTCCTTTCTCTTCCTGTGCTTTGACCCTGCTAGGGCCCATTGTGAGTTTGATTAGTTGATATTCAAGGCATGACCCATAAGCACCTGCATCTATTCCACTTATTTTCTCCTCTGAAATTTTTCCCTCTGCTCTCCCTTTTCCCCCATCCCTGCTGCTATAGTTAAAGGAATATTGTTGGTCAAAAGAACACTGAACCAGACACTATTTAGACACACAATGGGACTTTGCTCACTCATTACCTTCACAGGGTCCAGTGCTTTCTGTTAGGAGGCAAAGGATCAAAAGACAGAGCCGATCTCTGCTAGCTAGTTTGTGCTGCAGCAGACCAGAGTCTGTATCTCCTGGACACATGCACTGTTTCCCATCCATACTTTTTCTGAATGTTAAACCATCCGGGAAAGTATCCAGAAACTCTGCTGCATTTAGTGCAGCAGACCTAGAATTGTTCATTTGGAAGTTTTTCAGACCTGTCTCCTGGCATCTGTCATCATGTTTACAGTACTGCCTGGGGTCAGTTTGACGGGGAATGTGCACCTAGGCTGCCATGTGGGGAAGAGGCGGTAGTTACCAGCAACTCTCCAGGTACAATTTGAAATTATTCCTGATCTGCCGAGTTTGGTTGTGGTTCTGTGGCTGAGAGCAGCCTAACAGATAGGAAATGTGCTATCTTACATATTCTTCAACTGAACAAGAGGTTAGGTGGGGCTTGTGTAGGCTGTCTGTAGTTGTTGGAGGGGGAGAACATTCTCTAGCCTTGAGCAGCTCTCTGTGTAAATACATGTAGAGACAACTCATCTTGAAAAGACCTAGTTGCTGGAAACATCTTTTTTTTGTTTTAAAGAAAGATTAACTGGTTGTTAATTGTTTAAAACTGTAGATTTAATTGCTAAGTAATTATAATTTATTATGAAATATCTCTAATGTGCATCAGAAAAATGCAAGATACAGAAATCCAGTTATTTTAAAATTTCTTCCAGTTCCCTGACAGTCCTGGTGAGGGGAATATTTACCACATAGATATTTTGATAGGCAGTTTTGTGGAGTGATATGCTTTTATTGACCACTCCCAAGGAGACTGGCTGCATCTTCCTTTTTTCCTTGCATAAGTGTGAATACTATTGCAAAGGCAGCCATGACATTCTGCAGTTGTAACATTATGGTGAGATCAGAATTAGAATTTTCACACTGCAAAATTATATATCTAAAATTAATTTGTGAAAAAGCACATCAAATAAAACATTGAACCTTATTACATGTTTAAGTTTTAAGTGAATATGATATGTGTGTGCATACATATGAACAGCTAGAAACAAAGGAAAGCATTCAGCTTAGGTTTACTTTGATTTGCAGTTTATGCGGATTAACAAGATAGTGAATGTGAGTTTTAGTCATGGTGACTTGTATATGGTTTCATGATATGACCATCTGTCTAATGCCACAGACGTTACCTACAATTCTCTTAAAATGATCCAGTGCCTATCATAAAAAGTGAGGTTGTTTGTTTTTTAAAGGAACAGCATGATAGCACTTGGTGGTATGCTCCAGTTTACTAGCTAATAGGTCAGACAGGCTAAGACGGCTCTTCTGTCCAAACAGAAGGGTTGAATGCATTGCTTCTCTCTTATTTCTGAAGTGTGTAATCTAGTTCCACAGACCATCTGCTTGGTTGCTCTAATATTTCTCTTCTTTATCATGCCTAACAAAACCAAGGTGTACAACAATATCTAGGGGATAATTAGAATGGTGCCTTTAAGCTGCATTTGTGTCTTTTTTCCTGTTTTCCTCTTCAACCATTTTAGCAATAGATATACAGATACATTTGTTTGCCTTTTGTATGTTTTCATATTTAATCTTTCTTTCCTATAAAAATGAAAAGTTTTGTTGCCCTGATAAGCACCATTGCAGCAATGCTAATGTGTTCTCTGGCACATATGTTACCAAATTTATGGTCAGTAATAGCTTTTTGTTAGAGTGGTTTATTTCAACAGCTTACAGTTGGATTTTAAAAAATGTATTATTGAAATGTGATGTTGCTGCTTTGCTGACATTAAATACTTGTGTTCATCTTTATTTTTAATTAAAAATTCTCAATGCTGTGTAGAGGCTAACATAGTGCATTGCCCCTCTATAGGGTAGGATAGTTTGAAATTCCTATAGCGTGCATGTCAATTCAGTAGAAATAATAGTTTCTGTTACAGTATAGTTAATAAAGAAAAAAAGAAAACCCAAGCTAAACCTTGGGAATTGTTATTAAATAAGAACACATTTATACAGACAAGCTGGCATGGATTTCCAGAATGTAAGTCCCAGAACGTTGTTAAAAAAGGATGGCATAAAAAACATTCTGTCGTCAGTTGAACCTTAAGTCAGATGGCAAATCTGTAAATAGATGTGCTAGGTTCATTCATGTGCTGTGACTATGAGATGAAGTGAACATACTGGGTGCTGCAGCGGTCAGGGCGGTCTAGCACTTTCAAGCCACTCTTGTGGAAAGAGAAACCAAAGAGGATAGAAGGTGAGCAGTGATTGCATTGGATGTGTCAGGCTAGTCCTGGGCATTTTGCCACTGGCAGACCTGTCAGAGCAATGACTGCCCCAAGGAGGTTTAATGAGGCAAATTCTACTAGATGCTTTGGAAGTTACTTTGAAGGTATAGTTGTTAAAAACAAAGCTAGTAGTATGAGTTCTGCAAACCATTGCTTTCTGTAAGGACTCTGGGATGAACACAAATAAATGCATACATTCATACGTTTATGTATATTATATATAATATAGTATATTGTATATATTATATATTATATGTCCAAAAACCCAACTTCCCAGATGTACTTCAAAGTTATATATGGAAGGCATTCAAGATAAGCATTTGAAAAATCATTATCCCAGTGCCATGTTTTCGTTATTAATTGTTTTACTCAAGTCAGTGGAGCCTAAATTCTATCAAATCTGCCACCTTTGTTCTGTTTACTGTTGTTCTGTGTTTGGAAACCAGGGAAGTAGCAATTAGGTACAGAATTTCTGGTGGAGGATATCAGAAGAGTGTTGCTGTAAGTCTCCATGTCTAAAAATTATCAATATTCTCATCTTACTAAAGGCTCCCATATTCTGTTTAAGCTTTTTTTTTAGATTTCCTGTTGTGTTGTTGTAGAAGCGATAAAATGGAAAAAGTACAACTAATTGATTTTTTAAAAAATTTTAAAATCCTTTTTGAGACATTAAAGTGGTCAAGACTAAATGGGGAATGACAGGACCCTCTAGACAATGCAGAATATTACTTTTGCTTATGTTTTGTCACTTAATATTTCTTGTTGAGCTCTGGAATAATGGTTCTTGTTGTTTAGGGTATAAAACATGTTAATCTTAAGTGGTTATTTACAAATATCTATTTGGTCCAGATATTTTTACAGTGATGGTAATGTATAATGTCATTGAAAACAGGGTACCTTCTGCGTTTCTGTGGATGTTAAGATTTCAAGGTCCAATGAAGTCTAAAACTAAGAAAGAAAGAAAGAGAGAGAGAAAGAAAGAGAAAGAAAGAGATAGAGAAAGGACATAGGTCATACCTATTGCACCCACTTTTGCTGTGCAAATAATTTTTTTTTTAGGGAAAACAGTAAAATGAAAAGATGATTATATTCTGATTTTATTTTTTCTGCAGCTCTTTGGGTAAAATATGCCAACTTATGCACATCAGATTTAACTTTATTGTGGGTCCCTCTTCTTACCAAATGGATTGTAATTTTCTGAACCAATCTTTCTACTTTAGGCTAATACTTTGGGGAAGAGGTATTTTTCTTGTTTATGTTAATTGATGTGTTTCCTAAGTTTCCATCTCTACATTAACTTGATAATAATTATGTGGCCTCATTGATAAAATGAAGGTTACCTAGGGAAGCTCCATGCACAATTAATTTCTTTTTGTATTTGTTACAATTAAAAATCTGAGCCCTCTTCCCAGTCCTTGTCTTCAATCATTTCTAAAAATGAGTGTAAAGAATATTTTATGTTTGTCGGCGCTTGTTTAGGTTCTTAAAAATTGAGTATTAGTTGTGAGATAGATACTTTGATGTAAATCTGTATTTCTATGTCTCTATTTCATTTTTTTAAAAAGTATGCTTTAATGTTGTAAGTGCCGTAATTTAGTTTTGATAGGTTTCTTCTAATTATTTTTTGGGGGAGAGGGAGTGGGTGCTAATTATTTTTCTCAAGTCAAGCATGCATTATATACAGTAATAGATTTTTGAAAGTTGAAAGTCTGCTAGCACTGTCTGGATGTAGCAAGCCCTGGTGTCTGAAGCAGAATAAAACTGTCATAGGGGAGAAAAATAAACTAATGCATAGCCACATTTCATACTTTGAAAGGACAACTTACACAACTTGAACCTAAAACTGATGTTCAGATACAGTGTTTATCTTAAAATTTGAGCCACTGAGTCATAGCTTATAATCAACATCTGTTTGAATAAAAACAGAAGAAATACTTCTAATTTGACCTATGGGTTACTACTGACTTGAACTTAAAGCAAGTAGTAAGTACCTAAAATTCATGCATTAGAAATTAATTTTCAGAGTCACAGAAGGTTGAGCAGACTTGCAAGGAGGAGAGGACTTCATGCTCCAGGTGTTTCTGTCCTGTACAATTAAGTTGTTAGAAAGGGACTACAGTACTTTTGGAAAATCTAGCACTGCAATTATTATCAGTAACATTCGCAGGTGGTTTGTAGTAAAATGCAAGTCACTGTAGTCTGTGAATAAATATCTTTCTGACTGCACAGGATGATAATTGCTCTGCCTGCACTTTCTTTGGCACCTACTTATCTTAGCTGAAATGATAGATATAAATATTTTTGTACTGATGTTGAACACTTCTAAATTATATAATGATTTTTGTATTATTTCGCATTTACTCTGAAGAAAGTTCATGCTAAATTGAGTTTCACTGCTGTCAGTATCTTTATTAATGACAATAGGAAAAGTATGGTGTGTTTCCCATCTTTTTGCACAAGTTCGATTTTTAAAGCAAGACTTCCTCTTTCCTTTTTGGAGTGGTACAGAGAGTTATGTATGAGGATATCATGTAACTGACTTCAAACAGAAGACAAATTCACTAAAGTGAAAATGATTGTGATAGTTCTCTAATTTCCCCCACAGTGTATGTAAAACTGACTTTTTAAGTGTTTAGTGGATAATGGATCATGTAAGGTCAGTACTAGCCATAGCTGTTATGGCTATTATTTTCTCCTTTCATGGGAGGGTGCTCAGCAAAATGAGATTGTCACGCTCTTTTTTTTTTTGAGAGGACAGCGACAGACAGTTAAAAGCCTCTTCATGTAAGGATGTTATTTCATAAAGACACCAGCACTGGATTATCCTCTTCACTTTAAACTTCTGCCAGCTTGTACAAAGAGATAAAACAAAATAGCCCCAATCCCAGGGGTGGAGAAGTGCTGGCCAGATTTGCCCATGTCCACAGCTTTCATTTTGATTAGTCACATGTGAGGAAAATTCACTTAGGCTGAGAGGTAAATTTAATACCAGTTATGCCCATGCTGTTCATATCACAACCATTTTCACATGATGCCACTTAATTCCCTAAGAAGCAGAAAGGTAAATCGGTGGCTGGCCAGCTAAGGTGTCATAATGCATTAGGACCAGGGCTCGCTGCAGGGGATAATGGTTCTGATTGCTGTTGACTCATGTCTCCGCCAACTGCCTCATGTAAAATAAGTGACATTTAAAAGGCATCAAGATGTGAGAAGAGGTAAGAAAAAAAAAAAGAAAAAAATAGAGAAGAAGAAAAAGCAGAGTACTAAACTTGCCACTTGATCATAAAGTCCAAGCGGTATAAAAATGATAACTCAACATGCCATAGGTGACCTACACTGTGCTTTGAACTTCCTGTCTTGTGTTTTTAGAGAAAATCTGTAAAATTGCTTCTGGGAACTGCTCCAACATGTTATCATTTATTTCCCATTTAATTTTTTTTACTTTTATTTTTTTGCCCTTGGATATCAGTCTATTCATCTTTTTAAAAGCTTAAGGCTGAATCAAGTTAGGGAATGGAATACAACAAGAGGCAGCCTAGTCTCTGAAGGCCCATTTAAGTCTATTTTTATAAAGAGAATCAAATTCCAGTTTACAGTAAGCATATGCTTCAGTTGACATCTGTTTCTAAGACTTGGATGCTTTGTTTGCATAACAGGCACCAATAAATGGCCTTGTTTTAAGTCTGCTCACTCAGTTGTATTTGGGTTGTTCAGCTGGGGATTTGAGTTGCAGCTGATCCCCTACCGCTCATAGCAGATACGAAAAGGAAGAAAAAAATCTGAGAAACCTAGCCTTATTTATTAATGCGGAATTCAACATTCTCAATGAGCCGCTTTCCTGTTGTTGCATGGCTACTAAATTCATGTTTGCCCAAGCAGAGAAGTCTTTCAAAGTATCAAATTAAATATAATAAAAAGTTGTTTGTTTTTTTTTTAATGTTTGATTTAGTAGTGGTTGTGTCTTTCTCAGCTGACAAAGCCTAGTGTTATGAAGAACATGTAATGCTGGGGAATGAATGGATGATACATGTAAGAAATGCATTTAATTTTGCAACATATAATTATCTAGTGTAGTAATGTTTAAAAATATTGTATTTTATGAAAGTCTCCATGCCCTACTGATGCCATAGTCTAAAGTATTTTTAAAATAAAATTTAATTCCTTTGGCTTTATTGGGAAAACAAATCCCAGACTTCTTGAGGAAAAATACAAAAGACTCTATGTTGCTTCTCTAACTTGCAGAATGTAAACCTTTCCCTGTGAGGTGATGCATTCTATTGCAATTACTTAATATGTCTCTGATATCTATAATATAATTTAAATACATTTCTAAGGAACTTAGGAAAGGGCTGTAAAGACAACAAAAATGTATTAGTAGTATTACAACTGTATAACTACTTTGCTTAATAACCATTGTAGGATTTTTAAAGCAATAATATCAGTGCTGGTTCCTTTTAGTATTTTGAACTTCCTTTCCTAAATTATTGTAAAGTGCTTGCTAGCAGTGTACAGAATATGTAACATATTTCAAGTGGATTTACTTATCAACTTTTTCTAGTGGTACCAACAGCAGTAGTGTGAAATATATCTACTCCATTTACTCTTATCCATTGCACCTACTTTCTTTTTCCCTTTAATTTTTATATATGGTAAAAATTTCATTGAAGAGAGATTTTAGATGACAGGACTGTAATTTTAAACCCAATAGAAGAGGTGTAAGCAATTTGAGCTTAGCTGAAGCATAATCTTAGGTTGTCAAGAAGAAACCCATTCTCCCTATGCTAATCAATCAGTATATCAACCGACCAATCATCTCCTCAGCTTAGCATATATCCTAAGGTTTGATATATCTATTAACTGCCCATCATGCAGCTGGTCTCCGGTTGATGAGATTCCCCCTATCTTGGCATTTGGAGGCAGACAACTGAGCTATCACAGCCTCAGATAAATACTAAAGTGGAGATTTCAGTCCTGCTCCTGATAGCAAAGACAATCCAGGAATATAGAACATATTTTCAGAAAAGAAGATGTAGAGAATTACATTATCAACACTCTGTTATATGTGAAAATTACATATATTTCATGATCCCTTCTTCCTCCACCCCCCTCACTTCCCCAGAAGTAACAGGAAATTACTCTTTTATCATAACTCAAACCCTTAACAGGAAAAGAAAACAACAAGCAGGTGCTAAAATTTGTTATTAACTGCTAATTACTATAATGGTGACATGTAACTATGCTTTTAAAAAGTATTTTTCCTCATTATTACAGTATTATTACATTATTGATGGAGAACTATATGAAAATAGTGTCATAGCACATTTAACCCTCAAGGCAAAAGTTTGTATTTCAGGACATTACACACCTGCCTCTCCATTTTTAAAGTCTAAGCACAAAACTCATGAATTAAAAACATAATCTAGGTATTGAAGAGCCTATCTGCTAATATGGGAGTTCAGCATGCAGATTTGACATAGTATTTCAAGGTCTATCTGTGCAAGAAATGCTGTAGAAAGGGATGACTTGCCATATTGGCTTTGCCATGAGTTAAAATCTGCCTCAAAGAATAAAGTGGCCTAGGTTAGACAGCATAAAGCCTTGATACTTCCTAGAGAGAATCCTGGGGTCACGTAAGGGTCTGTGGTCACCATGAAATGGAGCACACAAGAAGTTGTTTCCCACTCAGATTGAAACGTCAGAAGTTGGCGCCCAGTGTCTATGCTGGTTTACAACTGAGCAATTTCAGAAGTCAGAGAATGTGTGCTCACTTTAATTAAGAAATTGATCAACTGTCTTTCAAAATCTACCAATGAAAAACCTAAACGTGTTGTTACACGGTTAGCTCATAAGCTCTATCATGCTTTCATTTAATTTCATTTAATTGGGTGTAATTATTTGCTTTGGATTTGTTTGGTTTTGAGACTGAATCCACTGGATGTTCTGAAATAAATTCTTTCAACACTGAAAAATGGCTCCTGAAAAAGTCCCTGAGCTGTATATCTTAGTCAAAGCACATTATTCTTGACCTAAGAACACTTCTGTGTCAGAGTATAAAAGAGTAAGTGTTTATATAGCTCTACAATGTTTTTCAGCAGAATTCTTGTAGCACCTGTGTTGCTCTTTTGCATTATTTATGCCTTGTGGAATAAGAACGTGGTCAGTTAGGTCATAGTTTATTACAGTAACAAGGGAAAAGTGAAAAGTAATTCAGGAAAATTGGTTGTTAATATTTCAGGCCACTTTGGAGACTGAATTCTACTCATCACTTTTGTACCCTTCTTTTACATAACCCACTGAAACAGATTTCCAGGGAAAAACACCCTTGGATTTGACTCCACAAAATGTTTCAAAGTAGTATTATTAGCATATACTAATATAATAAAGGCTAGTAGGTTTCTTAGAAAGACCATACATATTTCAAATTCAAGGCTGGTTCATTAGCTGGGATACCCTGGTGTAATACTGCATAATGCCAGCTGAAAATCCATCCCATTGTATTTAGTGCTCATGGAAAGTGCTGGATCAACAGCTATGGTTCTTGAAGCCTATTCATGCGAAAACCAGCCATGAGCAATTGTAGTGTAAGTTCTCTTGTGTTGCTCTATGAATGTATGTCAAGCCTGACCTGGAAGGGTCTGAAGGTTCTTTGTGCTTATTTAATCCTTTGCCTTTCAGAAAAACACCTTGAATGTTTTCCCTCGCTATGTATGATTTACCTTAACTCTTACAGTCTAAAGTCATATGGAACATAGATCTATGTTGATCCATTAATAAATGAAATGTCTGAAGATTATTCATCCTTGTGTAGCATTTTTGCTTAAAGAGTTTGTTGCGAATCTGATCACATGTGAGAGATAAAATCAAGGTTTAGTAGCATAAGGAGATTTTGGGCACCTGCTGCAGGGTTGTTGCCAGTAGTGTTGACATTTTAAAACTGCACACTTGGCATCAGTTGAAGATATCCCTGGAGAAAGAATCAAGGTTCATTGAGTGTGGTGACCTAATAATTTCATTTAAGAATACAGAGGATGCATGGTCACCTTTCAACAGTAATATGAAGTTCCAAGTACTGAGACAGAATGAACAGTACACACAATTAATATCTCCTGGTAGTACAGAGCAGATGCTTCTCTAGTAGCTTGGTAAACTATAGAGAATGGCAGAGTTCCACAAAGGAGAAAAATACTGAATCAGAAACTACTAGAACCAAAAAGGTGTGGTCTTTGTTTTTAATTTGTTGTTTTTAATTTAGTGGGGGAAAAAAATAAAAAGCAAACATGAGAAATCCAAGCTCTAGACACCACTTCCGAACACAATCAAAATCCCCCAAATTAATTCCACTTTATTTATCTTGAGCACTGCATAAGAGTGCATGGATCACTTACCAAAACTTCCATATTCAATATCAAATATTTGAGGTGGAAGATAAGCAATATTAGTAACTAGTATTAATCTACAGGTTTCTTACCTTCTCTACCCTTGATATATCTGTGAATAAATGAAACAAAATAAAACCCAACAATCCAAACACCACGCCCCCCCAAAAAAAAAGAAACAGCAGAAAACCCCCAAACTGACTAGTCTCCTCACTTTATATGTAGACAAAAGTGAAATTAGGATGTTGGAATCAACTATGTAGAGTTACAAGGCTACAGCTGGGATATGGTTGTTTATATCTATAAGCTATTGTGAATACTGATTTAAAAAGCAATTATTTAATTGAACTATTCAACTATTTGTCTGGGCATAATTCTTTAAAATTTTCCTGTCTGTATAGCTTTTTACTTGTAAAACAAATAAATATACATGCACTCAAATTTTTATGTTGCATATTTAAATGATACAGTTCAAATATCATTGTGTATTCTTTTTCTACACTTCCCAGAATAAGTGCTCATTTAAATCAGATATTATGAAAACCCAATGACTAATCGTAAATTCAGGTGTACTACCACTCAGGCTAGGCAGATTGCTAGTTGATCATGCTAAGATGCTCCTTTATCCATTATTGGATCTGAAAAAGAGGAGGATTAAGAATTATCTGAGTTCTCAGTTAATGTGCAAATCATCTAAAAGCTCAGCTTAGAAAGGTCTTAAAAAGCCGAACAGCACTAAAATAATAATAATGTCTTAAGAATTTTTAATAATATAAATGTGCCATATAACATTTTTAGACTGAAAATAGAATTTTATCATTTATATATCAGATGGTCTTTTATCTCTCTCTTCTTGTATTTGTAATTATATATGAAAGTACAGTAACTCACTTTTTAATTAAAAATTTTTGTTGCAATTAGAAGTCATCACATGGGACAAACTCACACTGATGAAACTTAATACAAAAATTATATTACTTTCAGGCAATAGCAGAAAACAATTTGATAACTATCTTTGGAAATGAGCATTAATATTAATCTACTTTTAATGAAGTGTGAGGGAGGGATAAATGTGTGTCTCATGAAATACAGTTTTATAACGTATCTATGATCTATGCAAGTTTGGTTTTTTTCTGTGGTACATACTTTGAGTATCCCTCTCTGCTCTTGGTTATGATGAGAAAAAACCCTTCATTGAAAAGATTGAAATACTCTTTCTCTATATTTTCAAGGGACAGGAGAGTCTGTGAACCAGAATGTATGTCTCAGTGTTCCATATTTGCATTTTTAGGCTAGTTCTGCTGTTTTCTATAGCAATATTTGTTTTATTATTTCTATCCTTCCAATATGTATACTTGCCTTTCAAAATCTGTGAAAAATATTTAAAAAGAAAAGAGAAAATGCTAGTATTTCAAAACCCTATTATAATGCATTTTCAAATATGTCAGACACATCTTTGTTAAAATTAAACCAAGGATTGGTTTTGAGCGAATAGCCCTATATCCTTACAGATGCTGTGGATGGATGCATCTAAGCTGCTTATTATATTGATGGGTTTTGCTGCTCTGCAGCAAATGAAAACAGGCAGCTGCTTCCTCCATCAAAGCAAAAAGCAGCCTGAGTTTTTATTAAACGAGTGTTCATTTCTTCTATTGCCAAAATTCTTACACAAAACAAAAGAGCAGTTTTAGCACATTATTGCTTAACTAGACATGAACAACTGACAGCAAGTGATAAGCCTGTCTGCTTTTCACAACTGGTAATCATTTTTGGAATAGATGTTTTAATATAGTTGAATATAAAATTTTGTAATTTACATCTACAATGGTACATAAATTTATAGATCCAGTTTTTTTTGCAAGAGAATGAAGTCTATAATCACAAAAGGTTTGTTCCAGTGTTGTTTAATTTTTAATAACTATTTAAAAACTAGGTAAAAAAAAAAACCCATACAACACAATCAAATTCATTCGTTTGAAAAAAGGATGTTAAAGACAATCATACAAGTAGATTTGTACAGTTTGCCTATTTTTCTTACGGAAGAGGTATGTGTGCATTTACAGCTTTGACTTGTTCCTGAATTTCCACATCAGTTCCACCAAGCCTCTTAAGTTTGCGCTCTAAAAGAAATTTGCAGATTGCAGACCATCATGTTTCCCTCATAGTCATGAATAATAATGAGAATGAAAGTGAGAGATACAGTGCTGAGGCCATTTTGCCTAGACTGAAGATCCCAGCCGGTGCTTATACATATTTTTCAATGATCTGAATATCATGAATTCTGCTGGAGATTTGAAAGAGAGACAAGAGTTTCTATAAAATGTATGTACATAGGGAAAAATGGTGAGACGTGATTCTCTTTATACCTTCTATTTCATCTGGTGTTCTTGTACCTTTTCAAACTCACTTTTAGCATTCCTGCTGTGGAAAAGTAAGCTAGCTATTCTTCCTGCTTCAAATTACTCCTCTTCACTGGACTTAAAAGGTGGTTTGCCAGGTGCAAAAGTCAGGTGCAGTAAGTCGGCTGCAAGGTGCTAGTGTAAAGACTATTAAATACTTTTCTTTTTTCACACTGTGTGCATTTATCACTGAAGTTGCTCACTTGCAAATATACTTGGGGTAAATTTCAGAATGCAGAATATCAGGTTAAATGATTGGACTTTCAAAACAGGTTAACTCTTACGTCGATACTTGATGTGGTCAAGTGTCTAGGAGGGCGCAGTACTCTGTAGCTGTTCTCCTTCTGAAAAAACTGCTCTCAAATTAAATTCTGTGGGGAAGTAGTGATACAAATCCAGGCACAACCTCTGCAGCCAGCTTGGTGATAGTGACACCCTCCCTTTTTATCTGTTTCTGCTGTAGATGAGTATAAACTTAAGAATAAAAGTTTGAAAATAGGGTGTTTGTGTACTGCAAACAGAATGAAATAACTATAGTTTTTTCAGTAGTTTTTTTCCCCACTTAGCAATTCTCTATATTTCTTCATTTTACTGAAGTGATCAGACTTTACATTATTATGAAAGTGATTTTCTATGGAAGGTTTCCAGTCCTCTATGCATGCACTTTATGGCAGCTAAAACATTTGAATATTTGTGGTAATAGTGCCTTATTATGTATGTTCATGTGTTTTAGATTCAATATACCTTAGGTGGGATCTTAGGTAACCTGGATTACTGATTATCCTTTCATCTCTGTCACATTATGCATGCTGTGTGGAAAGGTGAAAGAAAATTAAATCTTTACTTCTTGTCTATAGTAAGCAACATTTTTTAATGATAGAATTATATTCAAAAGGAGCCTGAGTTACAGAGTTTGAAGAAAGCTGAGAGCTGGAAGTATTTTTGAGAACAGTCCAAGCATACTGACTGCAGCGTTACAATTAATTACAAGTAGTATTTGATCGAGCAATTACTCAAATTAGAAAAACCATGTTATATATTACTAGCAAGGTGTATTTGGCAGACATACACTGTGCATCCACTTCATACTTAGTCATAATTGTGCTATTCATAGTTTTATATTTTTTCTTTTTTTCACTTCTTGGAAGTGAATTTTAGTGCCTCACTAATAAAAGTGTTCATAATATTGGTTAGAGCGTAATTCTGAAATTTTCTCCAGATTACTTTGCTGTTGAACCTTGAGTTTGACCCGCTCTCTTACTTCTCCAGGACCTCCAGCAGGTATACTATTCTTCTTGCTGTGAATGGTGCCATGTGGTGATCCACATGAAAACTATCCAGGATAAAATCATCAAATTTATATTCCCTTGTCACCTGAATATACAAAGATGTAGTCAGTAGAAAGTAAGTTTTCATACTGTAAAATGTAACAATGCTACACCAAGAGTGGAAGAACCCTGCTTTACATTCCTAGCAACCCTTACATTAAATTGCTAGGAGAGTCTGTTCCAGTACATATCTTAGCATGAGGGATTTTCCATCCACTCTACAGTCTTTTAGGAGAGGAATAGTTGGCTGTCTGGACAAGTACTTAATGGAACCCATCTGCACAGTCAATTGTGGCACCAACAGTTTTTCTGCTCTCCACCAGCAATGTGTCTTGATGTCATGAAGAATAAAGATATTCTTCTTAGGGTCAGAAAATAATTCATCGTTGCTCAGTGCAATTGTTGGTACTTCTTTTGAGACATTATTCATCTCTTTACCCACAATGATTATTTTCCTCTCATTTCGATGAATATTAAAGCAAATAAAGTGAAAAGAATCAGGACATTGAAGAAAAAAGGTCTTTTTGAATATATTCAACTGGGGGAAATGATTTTTCAAATTTAAATTGTCTTTACTTTTGTGGGTTAAGATAGGATTTCTGCAAAACTTACTTCAAACTTCAAATGAATAGGAAGATATCTCATAGTTTAATAAAAGTTTAATGAAAGACAAAATTTGAATTTTGAGATTGGCATCTGTACATGTATCCATAAGTGCTAGGGAAAAGTGACAAAACATTCCATTTGTCTTAGCTTGGAACGGAACTTCTTAATGTTCTAGAATGAGTGAAGCAATTGTAAGACAGTTTTATACCTCTGATTCAGAGCTTCAAGGGATGATTCACCTGTCACCTCCAGTTGCCCCTTTGTTTCCTGTATGTAGTGTTGACAGACCACTAATCTTGCACAATCCCAGTTAAAGTAATCAGTAGCTACTGTGACTTCTTTGTACCCATGGAGCAGTGCAGAGACTAATAATTAAGTAATCCAATCCAGTTCCAGTAATCAAATGTCTTCTTTAAAAAGACATGTCTCAAAATTCTCAGTAGTCTATCCTGAGGATTTCCTAATACCATGCTGTTCCTTAAGAACTTCACATCACATCTCAATATTTGTTATCCAAAAGTATGGTGGCATTCTTTGAAATATCTTGTAAAGATCCATAAAGAAGAAACAATAATTTTTAAAGCTTTTTTAAAAAATACTAGATAATTTATTTCTAGTAAAACAAAATTTGTAGTGTAATTAAGGTTGCAGCATTTTTAGATTTGGCACACAAGAAACATTGGTTTCTCATTGCTTTGGACTAGTGGTGCTCCACCTCATGGTTAAAATTGAACATCCTCAGCAGTCTGTCTACACGTGATTTAGTCCATGTGTGTTAAATACTGCTTTAAAGAACTGTTATGCCATGCCTAGTGCAGAAAGACCTGAGACTTTCAATTAACAAGCACTATGAGAGTAATAAAACCAACCTAATTTATGTGTTCTTGGCATTTTTGTGGGTTTTTTTCAGTTGTTGTTCCTCTGCAGGAAACGTTTGGGTGTCTTTTTTGATTGCATCATACCTCAGGGTGTTAGGGTGACTCAGATTCTTTTCTTGGCCTTCCTTTTACTTCCTTGTTTGTGTTTAAGTAAATTAATCTGTCTCTATCTCGTAGTTTGGTTCCTAATGTGTGATAATAGAAATTCATAACATCACAAAGTTCTTGTGAGGTAGACTTCATTACTGTGAGGAGATTTTATGATATGATGGTAAGTGCTGTAGAAATGCCCACATTCTCTATGTTTCTGCATATATAGCATTTCTCCATCTATCATCATACTATTTAGTAATAATATTTTTCTACCCCTGCTACTGCAGTATCATGAAGCTGCCTGGAAGTAGATATCATCACTCTACTGGCACATTTATAGTGGATCTCCTAGACCATCCTAATGGTGAAATGATGTCCGCCAAGAGTTGAAATGCAGGCAGATGTTGGTCTGTGAGCACAACCTCTCTCCCATATCTTCAGACATGCCAAATCAAAGTCCTTCTCGAGGCTATCCTTTAAACACCAATACAGCTTCATTTTTTTGTTTGTTTCAATAGAGATTCCAGTGTTTGCTGGCAACTATTCTCTGTTTTCACATTGCAGTCATCAAGGAGATAGAGTTTGAAAACCTCCAGTAAGCGTCACAAAGTATTTGTATTTGCAAAAAGAAACATGTTTCTGTTTCCAAGTACAATGAGATTTTTAGCCAGTCTACCTGGGACTTGTAAGATATTTACAGCCTTTTAAATACAAGCACCATTTGGGGGCCGTTTGACATTCTTTTGCCTATACATGTGTAAACAATTGACTATTGTGTGTAAGTAATTAGACATGCAAATAGGTACCCATCCAATGTTATATATTTATTATCAAATTCATAATGCTAAGTGAGAATAATTTTATTTTATGAAAGAATTATTTTAAGTGAGTTCAGGAAGCTTAATCCATATCCATATGTATGTGTTTGCAGGAAATAAATTTTGTTTTCACAACCTAGTGGTAGCTGTTAACTCATAGGAATTGCTGCATTACAGCTGTATGTTTTCTAGCAGAGACAGAATTATCTTATACTTGCAACTTCGAAATGTAGGTCATTGTGTTGGTGAATGTAGGTCAGAGTGAAGGGGAAGAAGACAGAATGCAAACTCCTCCACATAGATCTTTCAGCTTATCCCTGTTTTGAAGGTAAAGAGGCTTACCTACCTGTTCAAGCACGAGAAGCTTTTCCTCTTACTAAAATTAACACAGGTATTCTGGCTTCTGGCTTCTTGGCTTAGCTGGAACTACTGTATACTTCCGCACTTGAGACCTGTGTTCGCGAAAGACCTCCTGACTCCTGCTTCTTTAGCTGCCAGCCACTTAGATCATTGCTGAGGTTATATTTCCTTCCCTGTGGGGGAAGGAAATAGGGAGAAATGTTGCGTGCATCACTAGCATCTGCCTAAATAGGAGCATTGTCTTTCCAAAGGTTCTTTACCCTTCCCTCAGTACAGAGGTATCAGATACACCTGCAGTTTCAGCCCATATCAACATTGTAGTGGTAGTGGGGAGAAGAATGGTGACCCCTCATAAAAGATTTAGTGACACCATTCAAAGTGCCCTTTCAATAATAACCACAGGAAAGTGAAGGACTTTTGACTGAGGGTACTGAAAATTCAGATGTTGGAAGATTTTGCTACAAATGACAAGTATTTTAAAACTTGCTCAGACTAGAAATTTGCCGTAAAAGGGTTTAAGTTTTTTGTGTTTTGGGGGGCTGGTTGTAATGTGAGATGTAAGTATTACAAGTGGTATTAAATTAGCTGTGTCTTCACTAAATATTTTTAAAAGCACTTTTATTGCTTGAGTATATACCAGTCACTGCAAACTGAAACATTCTTTATATTATACACTAAAATATTTAAACAGTTATTATGTTTATTGCAAAATCTGTCATTTTAGCATATTTCAATGCTCTTTGAAATGCTCAGAAGCGAGATGGAAAATCCTGTACAATTCTTAGTGTATGTTTCACTGAAGAATGGGTAGTCGTGTGTGAATATTTTATTTTAACCCTTAGCAAGTCTAAGCATAATGGCACATTTGCAAATGCCTAATCAGCCTAAACTGTCATAAATGGGAAAAACTTCAATATTGCTTTGGTTTTTTTGTCATACATATAAATCAGCACTCTGTTTATTTTACTTTTGAGATCTTTGTCACACACAAGTTATATGTAAAGTTTTAGACAAATCATGTCTAGGCTCTGCTAGATCTGCATGCAGGCAGCACATCCATAAACTTTTGTTATTTATCACTATGAGTAAAGGTGGTTCAGAATACTAACTGGATGGGAAGGAAGAGTTATATATTTGATCGTTTCAGTCACACTTAAGTGTTTTAAAAGGAAGATAGTTTTTCTCCCAAACTTCTGCTTCTATTAAATCTGCTGTAGTATTTCTAAAGTGTGAAGAATTAAAAAAAAATTATAAAAGATTGTCTGAAGGCTGCACAAACATGGTAGGCTGCATGGAAATCAGTTTACCTGTCTAGGTATATCTGAAGGATGCTCCTATATGTCTGCCCATAAGTATACTGAAAGTGTTAAAGCATCTATAGTTCATAATACAAAGTTTCTGTCATTAATTCATAATGCGGGGGGTGGAGGATGGATGGACAACACGACTAACCTGGTTTTGGCCTGTGGATAGACATGTTAGCGTGTTTTTTTCATTGCTAAGCAACAACAGAAGGAAAACACATACAACCATAATTTGGCCACACACACCTTTGATATATCCTCCCTTGACTTTAGGAACCTAAGGCAAGTGTGAGTCTGTTTTCCCCAGGCTACCTCCAGCAATGGAGACTGATGCCTGCAGGAGAGCATGCAAGACCCACAGGACCTGTGCTGCCCTCTCCATGGGCTACAGTGCTTCTGTTAGATGGTGAAGTGAGGTGGGAAACTGGTCTGATGTAAGAGCAAGTTTCATGAGTGCATGCTGTTGAAGGGGTAAATTTGCACGGATGCCTCCAAGTATTTGCCAAGATTGACAATGACCTGTGTAAGTATTGTGATGGAAGCTTCGAAAGTCATGAATAATACAAATTAGGAGAAAAACAGCATGATTGCTCCTGCTTATTACCATACGAGAACTAGAGGGCCTTAAATGAAAATGACAGGTAGTCAAATACAAAACAAGAGAGACAGCGTGTTTCTTTTTTATGCAGCACAGTAAAAATGTGGTGCTTCCTGACACGGGATGTTGCAGCTATGGAAAGTTTACCACAGTCCACAGAACAACTAGAAAAATCCCTTAGTGACTGTTGAGCAGAACTTATCACTTGTATCTCCTCTCCTCCTTAGGATCTTCTTGAGCCACAACTAGAAATCATGCTGTGTCATTGCCCTGGTCCTATACTTGTCCTTAGCATGTGTCACTGGTCAGTGTCCCTTACAGTTAGACAGATGCCTGACCTAGGTTTTGTAACCTAAAAGAAAAGTAACTAAATGAAAAGAAACTGGGAAGAAATTAAATGACTGCAGACTACCACTAATGAAAAAGGAGGGTATTCCTGTCCACTGTTAGAAACAGGCCACAAGGCAAAGTGGGCCTTGCATCTGATCTGGTACAAATAGTTTGATGTTTATTTGAATGCTGAATTGTCAGAAATTTCATAGAATTTAATCTTATGTGACTTCAAAAGTCTTGACAATTTTATGTATAGAGGCATGTGTATGTTTATGTGTGTGTGCTTATACCTATAAAGTAAATTTCAGAGCATTAGTCAGGATGAAATCTATGAAATATTCAGTTGCAATGCTTAAATTAGACATCTACCATTGAAAGTCTTATTTGTTTCTTTATTCCATGGTATTGTTTGGGAAATTTAGAAAATGAAATAGTTGGTAGAGGTCTGGAAATTGTAATAACTATTCAAGTATTATTTTAGACTAAAAATATAACTGTTCTAAGACAGCGAATATCTTTGTTTTATAGGTCTCTGGCCATCTGAAGAAGTGCTGGCTTACTACTGCCTAAAGCACAATGAAATGTTCAGGTACAGAGTGAAACATAAAAAGATATTTTCCAATCTGTTAGTTTTATTGTATCTGCATGGTAAAGATTGCTATGATTTAAGTCTTCAGATTAAATTTAAAATGTTCAAGGTAAAAGCATGTTGCTCTTAACAAAGAATTCTGAGCTGCCTTTGGGTACTAATATTGCACAGCAAGCTTTCTGCTACATGTCAAAGACTTTTGATTTCCACTCAAGGCGTTTTATTTCACTTTGATTTTTGGGAAACAAAAGTGAAGCTCCAATCGATCAGTACTGATTGTGAAGGTCAGGAAAAATAAAAGACATTCTTTAAACTAACATCTGCAAAAACATTGCAAAAGCAAGCAAAATATTGCCTGATGAAATACATAATTATCACTGCATATAGCAATGGAAGAATTTGCACCTGTATTTAGGTGCTTTGATACAATTTCGAGTCATCCTGCACTTTTTGTTTTCGTTTTTCACATTTTCTAAACTTGTAGAAGACAGTTATTAAAGCTCCAACAGGAACACCTTAAAATAAAATCCATCCTGCATCCTCTCACTTTTCCCCTCTGTAACAGAGTCTTGCACTTGGAAATCATTGAAGTTTCATTGTCCAGAGGATTAATGGGTTGCATAAATTGTTTTCTGAGTGAGGGTGCAATGGTAATACTAAATAAACTAGTTTAGAATATACGAAATCCCTCGGTATCTATACAAATGGTGTTGGTAAAATAGGGAAGACCAAGCTGCAAGCTCCTACTTCTTGTACCAAAACTGAAAGCATTATCAGCTGTGAGGTGGTTCCTGCTGCCTTCTCAGAATCCTATGTGAAATAAAAGACCTAGCATCAAAACATACCCTCATTTCTGGTCTAGCCACCATCTGAATGAAGCCCACTGCATTAAAGGAGGCAGCTAACACACCTGATCTGGTGACTGCTTCCCCATCTTCCAAGCTCAGCTGGGCATAGTGTGACATTTGCTGCTGTCCCCGCATCACTTTGCCATCCAGCCCTATGCTGTGGCTTGTATGCCATGCCTGTTCTTGGAGGCTTTGCACAGCAGACCTCCCTCTGTTCCCTGCTAAAAGGTTATTTCCCTAGTCTGGGTATCCAAGGCTGGATAGTTCGAGGCAGCTGTCATTCAAACTTCCATGCAGGAAAGGGGCAGTTTCACATCCTGATTTCTCAGAATTATACTCTCAATGTTTTGTTTAGAGCAGAGTTTTTTAGTTCAGTTTTCTTTGATAAATGTTACTTAGTATTTCCTGAGAGACAGATATGATTTTTTAAATTTGATAATAAAGGAATTTTGCAATGAAATTAATTACTTATTGCATAAATGTGTATGTCTATATGTGTGTAAGTATATGCATGTATATAGTGTTCATACAAGCTTAGTTCAAAACGCATTAAAAGCCTCACATTGTATACTTTCTGTGTTTATCCCTATAGACATGACTTTTATAAAGGATCAGGTGCCTTGTAAATCTTATCTGTATAACCAAATGTATATATCTTTAATATATATAACATATATCATTCAGAAAGATAAAAACTTATGTGAGGAAAACCCCATAATCATTCTATTTAAACCATGACCTGCAAATTTCCTACATCTGTTTTTTATTCTCATTGAGTTTATGTAAGCTTGTTCCTCTCAACTATGTCCATCTTTTGTCTAATTTCTATTAAATAGAACAACTAGACTTTTTACAAATAAAATTTGTGGAATCTAAGAGAATTAAATCTATCCCGTCCAGACAGTGAGCATTAGTATACAGCCATACAGCTTAGTCCAGTGCCTTCACTGAACAAAATATCAGTATCTGTATGCTGATATGACATCTTAAGTGTTCTTCCTAAATATCAGTGTCAAGTGAGTAGGGATGTAATTCACATAAAAATAAATTTCCAAATGTTGGTGTTTTAGGGGAAAGGAAAAGGTGTAAAAAAAAAAAAAAGTATCTCTTTAGGTGGAATTCCATTTTCTGCCTGTCAAAAATGTCTGAATGGAAACATTTCTGCCAGCTGTAACAGTTGCCGCAGATTTAGCTATAAAGCAGCATGTTCCTAAACTGATGCTCTGCCTTGCCCTAGACGCTGCTTCGCGCAGTTTCAGCGCGGGGTCAGCATTCCGCCTCCTCCCCTCCTGGGGCAGGCCATGGCTCTGGAGGACATTCTTTATGGCTTCCCCTGCAAGTTTCCATCCAGCACGCTCTCTGCCCCAAATTATATTTCACATGCATGTCTCAAAAACAGCACAGTGTGGTCTAAGTTAAAAGCAGCCTTTTAGACCATACGTTCAACCCTCCACTTGGGCTCAGTTTAGACTCTTGACACTAACTTCGTTTGGTTTTCTGTAGCTTAGCTGTTTGCTGTTCCCATCGCTGTTCATAACAGCATTGTTTGTAGGTCACTTGCAGTTTCAAGTGCTAATTGAAGGATCAGATTTCTTCATGTGTAATTGTTTTGTGGTATATAGCTTGTTTTAAAACTCCCCTCCTTTTAATATCAAAAGGCTTTTAGATATAACTATGTGGAGAGATACATAAATAATATTAATTTCCCCATTTACTTCTCTAACTGTTTTTGCAAGAATGAATGTGGATTAACATTGTTATCCTTTCCTAACAATTATCTTTTGCTACTCTAGCTAGTTTAGTTCTAAAAGACAGAGCCATTGACAAGGGAAAAAAGGGAACCTTCTCAGATTTTTCAGCTCAGCGGTGGTAATGTTGCACTGAACACTAATGAGGGAACCCCCACTGGTTTGCCTGCTTTGTGACTTTTCTATTTCATAATTATTTTTAAAACGCAAAACGACATGAGGTAGCCTAGTCATGTCTCTACAACTTCCTGGTAGCTCAGTTCTTACTGCAGATGGCAATTTGTTCTTGTAACATATATGTCTCTCTGACCATTTTCATTTAATTTGTATGGGTTCTACCGTTTCCTTTCTCTCTTTCAGGGACCTTGCTGTGTGTGAGCTAGGGGGTGGCATGACATGCTTGGCTGGGCTCATGGTAGGTCTTTTCTCAATTCCAATCCCATTCAGAGTAAGAAACAAAAGGAAAAATGTTCCAGTGCCTCCAACTGCTGGGTCAGAGAACTGTCAACAGCCTCAGCTGCGGTCAAGCTGCAGAGTCTTGAGAGACCTTCTAGATTGACTTGCTTTCGTATCATATTGATTTTATGGTTGCCTCGATGAGCAGAAACATTTTACTTCCGTGTAGTCAATATCTCTTGTTGTGACATTCCAGGCCACGTACAGTCTGTCTTTCATTGCTGTAGCCGAAGCTTTTTTTTTTTTTTTCAGATTGTAGTCCCATTTGCTAAGATACAGGAATAGCCTGGCGAATCACAGTTGGAGCACCATGATATAGCTGCTAATGTTTTGCCTGCATTATTACACCAACAAACATGATCCAGAGCTCTCGGTAATTAGATTCTTTTGAATTAGATTGGCCATTCAGGAGAGTCGTTCACCATTCTCTGGGTTCTGAGTCATGTATTCAGGAGATATTATGTAGCAGTGCAGTGCATTAGACAAGTTTTTATGTCTCTACAAATAAAAGCATATTGTTACACTGATTGGCATTTGACAAACCTGTCGCTCTTATACAATGTGTCGAGGTTACAGCCCAATGTGCGAGCATGTCAAAGCTCACAAAAAAATTACCCTTACAAAGCCATCTGCCTGCAATGCAAAGTTATATGAAGGGCATCAGGCAGTCAGACAGAAGCAAGCTGAAAGGCAGAGTGACAGCCTTGTATGATGGCTCTACTAGATAAACAGAAGCCCGCAAATGAAAGCCTCTCAGAATACCATCATCCGCTGTCACAATGCAATTACGGAACAGAATGATAGCAAGATAGAGGCTCCCGCAAATGGAATGATAAAAGTATTGACTGATTTGATTGAATGATTAAAATAATGCAGACATAAAATGAAAAAAGATTGAAGATTGTTACAGAGAAATAGGTGAGGAAGCATGATACTGAAGGCTTGTCACTCCTGTCTTCACTTCCACACAGACAAGCATATTTGCTCATTGTTTGCTGTGCTCTTTTTTTCAGGTTGCTATTTCTGCAGATGTCAAAGAAGTTCTGTTAACTGATGGAAATGAAAAGGCCATCAAAAGTATCCTTATTCAGATAGAAAACTGGTTTGTTGTGCTCGTTCCTTTTTACTGGCTGAGTAACAATCGATATAAAGACAGACAGCATGGGGTATATCAAGAAAAAGTCCCCACATAAGTAATTAAAAAATAGATGTACAATATCTTGAGCAGAGCTACAACTTCCCCCTCAATAAATGCCACATTTTCTTCTTTAATTAAAAATTTACATGTTGGTGTAGAACAAGTGCAGTAGTAAATACTTCTCCTATAGTTGAGTGCTGAAACATTCCCTGTGTGTATGCTGCACGTTACAGGAGGTGTAGCAGGGAATTGAATCATTAGCTCCCCTTCGCATATTCGTTTTGCAGAACTAGGGTTTTTTCCTTTTTGAACTTTCTGATACTACCCTATTCAAACATGCCTAATATTTGTATATTGTCGCACCTTTTCCAGTGCATATTGAAATGCATGGTTTCATTGTTGTTTTTAACTCACAACTGCCTACAAATTATCCATATAGTGTGCTTAATCAATTATCAGTTTATCATTATTTCTCTTGATGCAAGATTGGAAAACTCTGTCCCTTGTAGAAAGTATTTTATTATATTTTTTTATTAGAATAAATTGCTATTATGCCCCTCTAATACGAACAGATACTTCATAAAATTGAACTATACTTTGGCAAAGCGAGAGAATGAGTGAGCATAATTTGTGGCCACATTAAATATCAGCACAGAAGTAGAACAGATATATAGAGTGAATACTAATAACCTTTGGAAACTGAGAGGGGAAAAAAAGGAAGATATCTATTTGCTTTTGTTTCCTGGTAATCTTTCTATTTGCATCTTAAGGCAGCTAGTTTTTCAGATTTTGGGCACTGCATCATCAGAATTATTTAGATTTGAGTTTTGTATCTGTTTGAGAGCTAACATAATGAATACTTTGAAGTAAAAAAATAAGTTAAACTGATTTGTGGTTCATAAAAATTGAAGTTGCTGATTACTGGTACAGGAACTATTGCAGAGCAGTAATGTTAGCTACTAGCTTTAAAAACACTTTCTTAGAGGTAACTGAGGTAGCTATAATTGCTTACAACATTAACAATTTCATGGAAAAAATGTCCAGTCATAGATCATATCTTTTAAAACTTGATGGAAGCCTTATAAAGTCTCGTTTTTCTTGAAAATGAAAATTCTTGGTTGTGTTCCGGAGATTATTATTTTGTTAAATTTTATTTTACCATACTCGTGTCTTTAGGAGGAGATATTCATTATTCTCTGTATTTTGATAAGCATCACCTCTTCCAAGCTCTCTTCTATGTCATCATGAAGATTAAAAATGTGGTAGAAAATGTGTTTCAAAACTAGCCTAGCAAAACAAATTGATGTTTATATAAGCATAGATATTTAACAAAAGGTTATGCACAGAAAGCTTCAGGTGACCTCAGTAATCATCAAGTCAGCAAATATCTTGCATAGCTGACTCCATAAACATACCTGAAGTTTTTTTGAAATTTAGAAGTCTTCTATAGCAAGGAACATTGGTGAGTGTTAAAAGTATTCACTCACTCTTTAGAATTAAACAAAGTAAAACGCCTTTATTCCTTAAAAAAGATACTGTTAATGTCATCTAATTAGCACACCTTATTTTTCCACAATATGTTTTAGAAATATCTTTTATTTCCAAAAGGCTTGCAAGAAGTCTTCATCTGTATTCACTCACTGAATCCCTTTCAGAGAAGTGATTGGTGGAAAGCTCTAACAGGAATTTATTTTTCTTTTTTAACATTTGGTGCTCTGGAGGTTCAGCATTCAAAGTGCTTTTATTGTGTTGGATTTTACAATGGGCTTAATATTAGCAGGGTGCCAAAGTGCAGCAGACTAAAAACTTCACAGTGTAGATGGAATGTATTCTTAAAAGTGCACATAATAAAATTTATGATGCATTTCACATGTTTTATGGACTTCAGTAGTAATTTTATGATCTGTCTTACAGTAATTTTGTTTTGCATCCTTTTGTATAGTGACTAGGTATAAAAGAAATTTAAGCTAAATTTAGATCTCTTTCAGCCCCACCAGACTCACTGACATCGGTAAGAATTTTGAATGTATTTGGAAATAGTATTTGTCCCCAAGTGCCACGGACTACAAATTATGTACTTCTGCTAATTTTTATTTCAGCTGTTGGTATTTTTTAATCATTCAGCATACAAAATTAAATTAATTTGGGATAAAATACTGTTTTCTTGTCTAGATTCTGCTTTTCAGGAGTAGTTAATGCCTAGTATTATGCTTTTTTATGTAGGTATTATAGATTAAAATAATCTTGTTTAAAAATTACTGTTTACATCTTCCCTTTATATTTCTTAGGAAGCTTAAATTACATGCCAGTCATACTATAATATCCAAAAATTACTTTCCAAAAAGTAAAAGTGGTTGTCAACAAAAAAGAAAAAAAATCACTGTCAGAAGCCAGGAAATCACCAAGCAAGCCTGCTAATTATTCTTAATGGGCAAGATGAGCACATTAAGAAACAAATGAATACATCAGTGAAATGTAATTGAAAATCGACCTGGCAATAGTGCATTGCATCTCCAAATCTGCCTTTGTATTATTATCGTCATCATCATAATTATTGTTGGTTTTGTTGTTGTTACTGCTATTCAGTGAGCATAACTAACAGCTTTACTTAGTGAAGTCTCAAGCTTTTGAGGATTTGATTTTTCTTTTAAATTTTTACATTCTTCATGTAAAAAAATTCGTACTGCCACATGAGGTACTCACTATGTGTTTTCAATATCTATATTAGGATATGTTATTGACATTTTATGGGTTAAACCAATTTACTACTATATTAATTTCTAATATTGTTGTGATTTTAGCCATTTCACTATGAAAGATGTTGCTATATTTTATATTAATCAATGGTCTTATGCATGAAGTTTATGGAGGTTTATTAAAGGATATTATGATTTGAGTTACTAGTCCATTAAAAAGACTTCACTCTGACTCAGACCTTTTGCTTGTCAAGGGCAGGTTTTAATTGATTAACAGATCATTTATATTTCAAAATCAATAAAATAAAAGACATAATACTGCCTTTGCAGCTTCCTTCCCAACTTTGTTGTTGGTTTAGTGTATTTATATTATTTCTTCCAGGATCTTTTAAGTAAAGAAATAAAAAGAAAAATAGAGATATTTCAAGTGAATAATTAAGATATACTTAGGCAGAGTTATCAGATTAGTCTCTTTTTGTAATTTTGCTGATATGCATTCAGATACAAATTTTGCCACTTGGGTAATGTCTATGACAGTGTCAGTCATGAACATCAAATTCTATTTCCCCAGAATACTGGAAGCATCTATACTCAGTTCAACATGCTGAAATCCAAGGATAAGGTTCATTTTTTTAGTAAAAATTGTCTCCTCTTTCAGAGAGTCTGTGTACCTTCTGCCTTAGCTCTGTTTCACACCACTAGTGACTTGAATTACTGTCTTAAAGCATCAATAATACAAAACATTGTTGCAGAGCACTATAATGGCCATTAAAATGTAGTGTATGGATCTTTCAATAGTCCTGGGAAATTTAGGCTAGGAAGGTCATGTTCAGCCTGAATGCCTGAAGACATTGTGTCATAAATTATTTTAAAAAGCTAGTGTTAGCATGTTGACAACAATTATTAATAGTTTTGCTTGGTTATAAAATTAAAGTTACTTAATTAATTAATGTTACTTCTGCTTGTACTTTAATAAAGGCATGCTTTGTGGAATTTTTTATGCCTTCCTTTTACTACACAGGTATAGACCATTCATTACTACTTTTCATTGCATATTGTGGAAAAGATTAGAAGATATGTCCACACTACTGAGATTTGTTTGAACCAGTCTTCTGTCATTCTATTATTAGATTTTGACTTCTCAAAATATCAACAGTCTTTTCTTTTACACTGTTTGGATAGTGTCTTTCCTAATATAACTTTTCTTAAAGCCAACTGTTTTAGGAAGGTCAATTATGTGATTTCAGCAAAGCAAATAAGAAGATACATTAGTGATACATTAAATGAGCCTGACATAGCATTCAATTTTCTTGTAAGAGCACTAGCAAAGAATTCAACATTTTTTTACTCCTAGAAATATCCTTCTAATTAGCATCAGATTTCCTGTTCTTTAAATACGAAAGAGCAGTCATTGACAGCTTTGCCAAAAATATCCGTTTAAGATAATTTTTTTGTATTTGGGAATGAATCATTCAAATATGTATGGATTCGCACTGCGTGACATTCAGTATTGTCCTGTATTTGTGTATTTGCTACACCTTTTCCATCCAATGGCTTTTCACTAACCACAAATGACTGATTATGAAGGTTTTCTTTCTAGGCATAGATGACTGGGCACAGCTTCCCTTGAACTTTTCATTGACAGCACCTGCTTTGGCCTGCCTGAACGGCTGCCTGAATTTGTGATCTGATATTCCAGACCGAAAGAAGATGAGACATGAGGCTGAGCCATTGAGACATAAGGTTGAGATACTTTTGCCATTCCCATGGGGAAGAAAAGGTGTTTGTTACTTTGTATGGTGGTCCCAAACCATTCTCACAAAAGCAAGTTGACTAGAAATTCCCTTGCCTATAGGTTAAGGTGTTCCCATTGTGTGTTCCATTTCACCCAGAACCAGGAACAAAGGTGTGTGTTTTGTGGCAGGGCAGGTACTCAAAACCCAAAATCTCATTATGTGATCTAGTAATACAGTCAAAATGAGCACAAACTAAACTGGACATTAAGTGACTGTAGTAAAAGATTTTTTGTTCACCAAGGTTATAATTCTTATATTTGTAAACAATAGCTGCCTTTAAATATATATAAGGTATGGGAAGTCTTTTTTCAGTTCTCTCTGTAGCTACAGAGCTAGCAATTCCTTAGATGAAACCGTAAGTAGAGTTAGGCAACAATATCAAGTTACTTCATAGATATGTAGCTGTTGTATTGGAGTAACAAAGTAAAATTTATGCTTCTGAAAAAAGGATTGACTTAGCACAGATTTAAGAAGAACAAATAGATAAAAAATGTCATGAAGGTATTGACAATGGAAAAAAGGGGGGGTTATTATTTTATGACTGCTCTAGTATTGTAGATAATTCTTAACAAATATGCTACAGATGTAAGTGACATCATCACAAGAAACCAAAATGCAGGAGTATTTAAGACTCAGAAAGTGTCAAGCTGGTAAGATTCTACTAAACTGTTTTATGGATTTTATCATATAAATTTGTATTTAATGTAAATGTGAAATGTGTGCAAAAGTGTGAAAGTGCAGACTCTATTACTGATGCTGACACAGATCTACATTCAGTGTAAGTAGATGTGTCATGGTTTAAGTGATGCTATACAGAAAATTGGAAGTATTAAAAAATATTGAATTGCTTTTCAGCCTTAAAAAAAATACGGTATGATTAATCCTGGCGTCAGAACCTCCTCTTCCTTTTTTTTAACACAGTGTGTCTCTCCAAGCTGTGGGTCATTGCATGGTTGGAAATGTGGCTGCTTGAGAGTCAACATTACCTGTTGTACTGAATATAAGACTTGAAATGAATGTGCCTAAATCACTGACAAGTTTCATTTTAAATAGCTCTGGGAATTCAATTTCAAATACCATTTTCCCCTGAGGCAGATGTCAGAGCATCCATGGATGTTGATGATCATCCATGGATGACTGTATGTCACCACAAATACTACAGAACATACACAAGGAAATGGGTCCACAGCTAGCAGGGAACTGGACTCAGGAACTGGATTCAGGAATGTACAGATCCAGGATCAGGAGCAATTAAACATAAGAGGCCCTCACTGAACATTGGCCATTACAGAAGAGGGGTATTCAAGTATGCTCTCTCACTTTATACCGAGTATGATGTATATGGGATGGAATACTCTGTTGATCAGTTTAGAGTCACCTGTCCTGTCCACCCCTCCTTGAATGTACAGCCCTTTTCCACCAGCTTGAGCACAGCCTTGGTTACTCTAGGGATAAGTATAAGCGTTGGCCTTTTTGCAGACAAATACCCTGTGTTATCGTTTCTAGCAAGGAGCACTGTCTCAAAAACATACAGTTAGCTTTCAGAAAATGAAGTTACTTAGAGCAACTGAGCTAGGAGTCAGAAAACTGACTCTAATTTAGCTCAAACCACAACATCTGTTTTCATTGACTCTGTCCTATGGTGCAGGGTTCACTCATCATTTTTCTCAAAGTACACCAACTCTATTGTCTCTGAGTTACCCCTGAAGGCATGCTCTGGAGGGTGAGCATTTTACAGGTTGAGAGAATTTGGTTTCAGATTACCTCTAGAGTGCTTACTGACCCACCCTGGAAAAGATGCCTCTGAAGTTAGATGTTTAACTATCTATTTCACTGAGGCATATTCCAGAAGGGCTATTAGTCCTCAAAGTGAAAAAGTAAAGCTGAAAAAATACCAAGAAAGGCAAGCTATTAATGGCAGAAGCAGCTTATTAACATAGAGAGTTAAACCCGTACAATTTTAATAGCTGTGGTTCAAATCATTTATCCCTATGCTTATGTAGCTCTTCTGTGTAGAGAAATTCCTTGAAGTGAGCACTTAGGGTTAGAAAAATTCTGCCATCATTAGGGTGTATGTGCATATAGCCTAGATATCTATCCCTGCATCCTAATAAGTGCCTTCTGAGAAAACAAAGGCCACACGGGCCACAGGAATAGTCTTCCAGGTTCCATGTGCTGAACACCTCTTGTGAGCAATCTCAGACACTCAGGCTGTGTGGTATGTCCATCTAGAAGCTTAGATTTTGTAGACTTGCGGTCTACTTTGTATGAGACTTTAGATTTCATCCCTTGTCAAGACTTCAAACCTGGTCTTTTAGATATCAATCAAAAGCACATTTTCTACCGTTTGCTCATTTACATTTATCTAATGCTTAAGGTCATTTGTGATCATTTGAGTGTATTTCAGCATATGGAATCAGTGAATAATAGATTTCAGCCTCACGCTGTGAAGAAAGATTGTGTTTTTACAAGACATGATGTTGTTTACTGAGTGTTAATAATCACTAATTAATAAACATATCTAAATGTCATAAAGTTGCATTTTAAGGAGTAAAAATGTCAAGTGTTTAACTTCCTGAGTGCAATAACATTTAGGGCCTTATTTGCATAAATAAAATAGTTAAATTACAAAATAAAGTTAAATACTGTATCAAAACATAAAGCTCAATATAACAAACACAATGTGGTTTTTAGTTCTACATTCATAAGGTTTTTGAAAAATTGTTGTAGCAGTGTAAAACATTCAAGTTATTCTCTAATACCCAAAATAATGATCCTTTTGCATATCTCTATATTATACACATTAATAGTTGATTTCTCCTGTCAAAATTTGTTATTTGAGAAGTGCTAATTGGTGGATCAGTCCTTCAGATTCAGTACTGGCATGTGAAGAAGGCAGTAGTAAAGTCATTTAATCATTTCTCAAGTCCTTGAAGAAACTAAAAGGCTGACATAAAATCTAAAATATTACCATAACCCTGATTCACTTTTCATACAACAGAAAACCTTAGTTATTCATTGTAGAATGATAATGGGAGCCAGAACACACAGGAAAATGTAATGTTTTGTGGGGAAGACCACAACACTGGCATGTGTGGCACTAGGTGACTTTTTTCACACTGATCAGAGCTTGCAGGTAGATGAATATAGTGATTTGTTTAAGTTACTCACTGCAACATTACTTTAGTCTGAAGAAGGCACAGTGTCCAGTGCAAAGTTACAAGATTTTTTCTGTATAAAAGGTAATTCAGAAGAGGCCCTTCTTACTACACCTTCATCTCACTTTGGGATCTTTTACTTTTTTTCCTGGCATGTGCAGTAGAAATTACCATTATGAGAGTCAGTTTGTAATTGTTCCAGGCTTTTCAGTCTAAAATTGGAAAGTATACCAAAAAATGTATGGTGCAAAAGGGACGAATCTGGTATCAGCCAAGAGAAGTTGGATTAGGACAACCTGCCATACGTTTATTTATTTAGATTTATACAAAGTGCTGTAAATGAGCACTTACCTAGTTTTCTGCCAACCCCTGGTTATTATTTAAAAGTATAGTAATGTAAGCCAAACTGGCAATTTGTCATATTATGTACTGTAATGTAACAATAGATATTTAGTAAACAGTTTATTTAAGCAGTGGATATACAATTAGATGTTTATTTCTAGCTTCCATGAGTATGCCTAGAATTTCTTGTTTATGCCTACTGGAAATAGGTCCAGTAAAGCCACCAAGTTACTAATAATGACTTGCTGTCGTAAGGTTAATTATTAATATGGTGTATGAGTTTGTTGATTTTTTTGTTTTTCACAGTTTGAAAATTATCCATTAGCCACTTTAAATTTGCCCCGTAACCCAGACTCAACTGAGGTGGAAACCATTCTGTATCTTTGATCATACTTGTCTTTCTCTGTATCTTCTCCAGTTTCAATCATCGCCTTTTCAGATGAGACTGAGCAGTGCTGTGTTCAAAGTGTACGTAAATGGTAGATGTATGTAGGGGATTAATTATGCTTTCTGTTCCTCTTCTAAAAACACCTAACCATGATTTGCTTTTCTGACTGCAGTAAAGCACTGAGCTGATAGTTCCATGATTCTGTGTATCACATCAAGAGCATTCTGGTGATGGTCAGTTCAGAGACCTTAATTTTCTCTATGAAGCCAGAATTATTTTTCCGGTTGTGCACTTTGCATTTATACTCATTGAATTTCGTCTGCCATTTTATTGTCCAGTAACTTAGTTTCATCCTTCTGCAGTTTTCTTGGTCTACTCTTTTCCTCACTGTCTTGAATAACTTCTTAGCATCAGCAAACTTTACCACCTCTGTACTCACCTCTTGTAAACATGTTGAATAGAACAGGCCCAGAGGAGTTTCACTGAGTACCTCCTTCTTTTGTGAGAACTGACCATTTACTAACAGCCTGTTGCCTGTCTTTTGTTCCATTTCTTATCCATGCCAGGACTCTTCTTCAGTGGCTGTCTACTTCCCTTAAAGGTTGTGGGTGAGGCCTTTTGGAATCAGAAGCAGCCTGTCTTACCTCAGTCACCCTGATCTGAAGTACTTGTTGACATCTCTGAAGAGCTCAGGGTATATAAAGTAAGACATCCTTTTACAGATGACATATCAAAACAGACTTGGTTGTGAAATTGTCTTCCATTTCTTCTATAGTGAACACTGATGCCAAGAATTAATCTCACCTCTCTGAAATGGTGTTATCCTCTGCCAGTGCTCATTGTATATACTGATTATCAGCTGGTAGGCAGATTTAGAACAAAAGAGAGTGTACACAACTTCTTGGCTTCTCAGATTTTGTTATTATATTTAACTACCCCAGTTGGTCATCCTTTCTTCATTTGGGTGTGACTTCAGCTTTTGGAGGAATTACTTGTTTCTAATAACCTTCTTTACCATTTGGCCATGCTAAAGGACTTTCACCAACTTACAAGTCTCTCATATTTGTGTATTTCACCCAGTTGTGTTGACTTAATAATGTTGACATTTATTATAAATTGCATTGTATTTTTGTCTGTCTTTTTAATGTGACTAGATAAAAATGTAGAAAGAAAAAATAAAAAAGTTAGCAAGCTTTGTACAGCAATTTCTATGTATTTGGAAGAATAGAGAACATAGAATCATAGAATCACGAGGTTGGAAGAGACCCATCGGATTATCGAGTCCAACCATTCCCACCAATCTCTAAACCATGCCCCTCAGTACCTCATCCACGCGCACCTTAAACACCTTCAGGGAAGGCAAGTCAACCACCTCCCTGGGCAGCCTGTTCCAATGCTCAGTGACCCTCTCCATTAAAAACTTCCTCCTAATGTCTAGCCT